>CAUYSK010120224.1:0-103129 GCA_963575035.1 Avahi laniger
CAGGTTGTAGAGGCTCCGGCTGCCGAAGCCAGCTCCTCCACACACTGCACCAAGGCCACCACTGCCCCGGGAGCGGGACACGGAGACGCTGCTGAAGCCAGAGCGAGAGACCCCGGGGACTCTGGCTGAGCCGGCACTGAAACCACGATGGCTGCTGCTGTGGCTCCTCATGGTGGATTTGCTGGACATGGTTCTAGAAGACGAGAAGGCTGAGAGAGTGCGATAGGCTGGAGGCTGGAGGGAGAGGAGCAGGACTGTGAGGCGAGCTCCGGGCAGCAGTTTATATGTGGTGAGCGTGGGCTGGGCTCAGTCCTGGAAGGTGAGCTTGCACATTGGGAAGGGCTGGGCTTTACACACGGTGAGATCACCCACAGTTTCTAGAAAGGTATGAAATACTAAGAGTGGTTTTTGAATTCCTTTCGTCATGGAGAAATTCTCTTGCCTTCCAGCCTTGACTTGATCCTCAGACAATACGCCTGGATGTAAATTCACTGAAGTCATGAATTAGTCATGTCCTCAAACAAAGGAGAAAAGGAGCTGATCTGTGATAATTGTCCCTTCCCTGTGCTTCATCAGGCACTCCCTGTGTACCCCCTTCCCACACAGGCTTTCTGCTCGTCTGGCACCACCCTTCCCATCCAAGTGGGAGTCTCCCTGCAGGCGTATTCGCGTTTGCCGGAGGCCTGAGCAAGAAGTGGCCTGCTGTACCTTCTCGCCACGTTTGAACCAGTTCTCCTCGGGCTCCTCGCTGTCCTTACTGGTGGCCTGGGCATGGGCACGGGGCTGCTATGGGGATAAGACCATTCTTTGTAAGGTGGGAGGGACAGAGGAGTTGAGCTCTTACACTGTGAGAACAGCCTTTGCTCTGTTTCCTGTGTGATACGCTGCCCACTTGACACTTTCCTGAGAGGACAGGAGAAGACATTGCCCAAGATGCCTCTGCCCACAGATCTGACTTCTGCAAGGACTTTCTGTCCATGCTGGTACCTCCCTCCTCAGGGTTCACTTTGCCATTGAGCTTATTCTCATGTTAATCTGCCTGTCCCATGAAATTCATAGACACCCTTGTCCCTGCTGTTTTGGAACGTTTACTTAGAGCTTAATTTAAAGAGCCCAAAATGAGTAGGACAAAAATCATTAAGGAATTCACCGAATTTTTATTCCCACAGATTTTGACATTTCTTAAGAATCCGGAATCAGACAATTTAATGGGGCCTGTACGGAAAGTTGAGGGGCATATAGAAGAAGTGAGTCATAAAAATGTGCCCTTACAAGTGTGATGATGTCACAAGTAAATTCCAAATTTTTATGTCTAATCTCAGTGCTTGAAATGGTGAATCCCTATACACCTTCCCAGGCTGTCAAATGAGAGTAGTGCTTGGTTTAGAAGGGAATGAAGTTGATTTTTTCCAGTCCCCGCATTAAGTACAGTGTATAAGGAGAACTGAGGCAACTGTGGGTATGATATTCCACGAGAACATATGCTTAAATGAGCAAGCATAGGAGGAAAGACAGACTCTCACATTCAGATGAGCCCGAGGACAGCTCTTGTCACCACTGTAAAAGCACTGCCATCTCCCCAGCATTCTGGGGGACATGGCATTCAGGAGGGCTGGGTGTTCCCCGTCCAAAGGAGGTGCTAACTCAGCGTCTGGTGGAAAGAGGTACCTTCTCAAGACAACGGAAGCAGCTCCCCTCCCTCCACCCTGGTTGCACAATGGTTGACCAAGAATGTGCTTCCACCCAGTTCTGGGAAAGAAATGTTCCTTCTCATAGTATGTGCTCTGATCCACTCTACTCTCTTGGGATAGAGGGTTTAGATGCTAGAATGGGCAAGAAGGGTTGGCAAATCAGGTGGGAGCAACATGCATTTGCCCAATGTCCTATGCCTGTGCCAATGTCCAGTGTCTATGGCTGCTTTCACACTACAACAGCAGGGTTCAGTAGCTGCAACAGAGACTGTATGACCTGCAAAGCCTAAACTATTCATTATTTGTCCCTTAAAAAAACATTTGCCAGCCCCTGGTTAAGAGCATTGACTCTGGAGTCAGAGTGCTTAGGCTTGTGACCAAGCTCCTGGGTGTCCTTGTGAAAATACTTAATCCCTTTGTGCTTTGTTTCCGCACCTGTAAGCTGTGGGCGAAGATAGCACTAACCCCAGAGTGTCATTGTGAGGCTCAAATGAGATAATTAATGTGACAGTGTCCGGCACATCTGGTCTCAATGAAGATGAGCAAATATTATTCTTCTAGGGAAATATGAGAATGTTTGGTATGTAGGGATCTGTGAGAAGCTTCAAGAGCTGGAATATGGGTGCAATACCTGGGTATGTGGCGGCAGGGGGGCCACCGGGAGGACGGTGAGGGAAATGAAACCAGCATTTCCAGCTTGTGCCACCTGAGTAAGGACCTCGGAAGCTGTTTGTAGAGATTTGCCCCGGCTCCTGGAGGCTGTGTGGAGCCTCAGAGGCAGAAGAGCAATTTGCAAGCTTGCAGGCACTCCTCCGAGCAGCAGCACGGGGCAGACGGAGTTCCACCTCTGAGGAACGCAGCGTATTGTCTGAGCGGCTAGAAGGAAACGTGGTTGGAGAAAGTCCTTGGCAGGAGGCTGGCAGGCTGCTGTCCCTGGTCTCTTGTCAGGCTTCCCTGCTCACTCTCTGCTGGGTCTCAGGCTGTCCTCTGCGTTGTGCACACACGTACAGGCTGCCACCAACCAGCACAGGGGACCCCATCAGTTTCTCTTTTAGTATGGATTTTATATCTTTTTGAGCATGAGAGTGAACTCATCCCTGAATGAAGGATGTAATTTAATCTTAACAAGAACCTCGCTGTCAACCATTTAGCCTATCAGAGGATGGCTTAACTTCAACATCTTATCCAATCCCAGGCTTGGCTTGTTGCACACACAGCACCAGCAGTATAAAGTATCATGTTTAATTTCTTGCCACAAGTATTCATAAGACATTCATTCATATATATATATATATATACACACACGCACACATGTAAAAAGCTTTAATCCCCATCACCACCTGCAGGGAATGCTTTGGGGACCAATTCCAGTGATCTGGTGGCGTGAGGTCAGTGGGAAGACCCAAGAGAGGAGATGAGGGCATCTAAGATAGTGGAGGGGGAGCTGGGGAGGAGGGACCCCCACTACCCTCGCAGATCTGTTTCTGATTCCACTTCTTCCCAGCCCCATCACCCTTAAAGGATCAAGTTTGTACTTGTTTCATTTGCCCTGGATTTTCTGTGTTCCTCTTTATCAGGGTGTTTCCCAGCGCACTCTCAGACTGCTGTCCCGGGCTGAGCCCTGCTTCCCCCCTCCCCCAGAGTCCATCTGGCCCTGTCCCCTCCACCCTCTGCTTTAGTCCCCACGGGAGGGTAGTGTTCATAGGCAGTGGGGGCTTCCTGGGTGGTTAGAGTATTGGCTTTTCAGATGAAATCCCTGGATCACATCCAGCGGTGGAGCCCAGGGGAGTTCTGTTTTCCCAGAGGAGCCAGGTGGGGAAGGCATGAACTTCATAATAAGATTAGAACAAAGGGTGTTAGTTTAGGCAACTATGTGAGAGAAACAGAAGCAAGCAGGTGAGTAACTGGGGTGACAGCGACCTCCTCCCCGGCAGGCTGCTGAAGCCAGCCTCTTCTCCCTGCCAGGAGAGCTTCAGCCTGAAGCCATCTCTGATTGCCATGGAGGGCAGAACGCCTTTGCTGTAGGCTCAGGGGTTAACCTGCACTTCTCGAATTGTTCCCAGTGTGGAGGAAGGGCAGAGGGCGCCCCTGCAGCTGAACTCATGGAAAGTCTGCCTCATGAGGATTTGCCTGGTCTGTCTGCCTCCCTGGGTGGAGCTGGCCGCTGGGAATGAGGGCTAGGCTATTGTCATCATCATCAAAAGCTTAAGACTAAGCGCCTAATCCTGCAAGCCACAGTTCAGGATGATGCTGTTCAGAGAGAATCCCACAGGCCCAGTCCTTCCCTAGGGAGCACCCACTGAAAGAAAAACAGGTGCAATCGCACGTGTAAGGAGCACAGATGGCAGTGCCGAGGCTCGGGTGGAAAGTACAGCCTTCTACGGGAGGGTGGTTCATCAGTACTGAAACTCTCGAAATTGCGTTGCTTAGTACCTAGGTTGTTTGTGAACATGTAATATGCACTTAACTGTAGAGCTTCCCTTATGTTTCTCAATTTTCACACATGGTCCACACATTTTTCGCAGAGAACACTGACAGGGTTGCATATCTGGACATGATCCCTGAGTGACTTTCTCTGCAGCTGCAGGAAGTCTCTGACAGCTCCATTTTCCTGTGGGACCTCAGGATGGTCGTGGAGACCAGAGGGCACCAGAAGAACATTTTCCCCAGTGCTTAACACGATGCTTGGTCTGAAGCACTGATCTGCCTCTGGAACTGTGGTCACACAGCTGGTGGGGATGTGTCAAGAGCCTCATCCTTGCAGACCTGAGGGGGCAAGGGGAAGCACCGCGGCTGCCCCTTCACCCGTGAGATGTAGAACGTGACAGGGTGTGAATTGGGACACTCACTAGCCTGCAGGATCCATGCATGTCCTGTTCTTCGAGGGACATCAAATCACTCTGATTGTTCTTTTGTAAACCGATTTTGGTACGTTTTCCTGTAAATCCTAATGACCGAGCAATACACTTTGAAAGTGTTCAGTTCTTCTTGACCCACCCCGTCCATGCTGGTGTGGGGCAGGTAGGTGCGCTGGGATGTTTGAGTCCCTGATAGCGCATGACTGCCCTGGGCACCGAAGGGAACGTTAGGAGGAAGGGGACAACCCTCAGCTTTCCGGGCCAATGTGGGGACTCCTGAGTGGGAGCAATGTGTACCCTGCGAAGGCATGTTTGATGATGTGAGGCAAGAAGTGGTAGCAGGGTGAAAAGAGGTGCTTTAGAGAAGACGGGAGGTGGGAAGGGGGTGGGCTGGACACAGGGCCAGGCTGGGGCCTGGGCGAGCAGGGTAAAAGGCACAGGTGAGGGTGTGAGGGTTCTCCCGCCACCTGGCCGAGGTCCTCAGCAAGGACGGGGCGGAAGGGAGCTCCAGAGGGACAGTAAAATCTCCAAGAAGAGTCACCAGCACACTGGCTTTTTCTTCTCTGCACTGCCTCCCTCAGGTCCCCACTTCCCTCCTCATCCAGTCTCCACTTAGAGCTTCTGGTTTCAACCTCCTCTCCGCTGCAGGGCCCGCTTCACTACTCTGTGTCATTTGTTTTTAAAGTGCAGTTGGGGAAAATTACTCCAACAATCCCCCAAAGACATACACTAGGCACGTGGCTTAAACAACGCAAGCAATGGGAGGAGTGCAGCCTCATAGCAGGATGTCTGACTACCTCTGCCTCTGGCTCGCCTCCCTTTATTTCAGTGCAGGAGAAATATCTCGTTAATCACGATGTATGGGGTAACTCCCCCAAATTTGGACTGCTTTGGAGTAATTCCTACCCCTAAAATTTATCTCCAAATCATTTGACTCTTGGAGTACAAACACCCTAGAGAGCAAACAAGCCTCTGCGTCCTCTGAGATTTCCTGGCTGTGGTAACTACCTGTCTGTTCATCCCTTATGATCTCACTTTAAGCCCGGGGTCGGGATCAGTGACAGGTCGCTGATGCTCTGTTGCAAGTCTGTGGAACTAACGCTGCATGTGAGGCCTCACGGGGAGCTGCTGCCTCACCAGCTCTCCCCTTTGCTCTGCCCTCCCCTCAGCCGCTTCAGGAAAAGAGCCTGGATTTTTCCAGATAGATGCGGAAGAACACGCAGCATGACTAGGGAAGTCTGGATCCCGTGGCAGAGACTGCGACTGGCCAGTCCAGGTTCCTTTCCCGACACACTCCTTTCCTTCCTGTCTCCATGACGGAAACTAGAAAAGTGAAATAGTCTTTCTGTTTTTTTAAAAAAAAGAGTTTTGTTTATTGAGGTACAAATGCACAGATCGTAAGTGTAGAGTCCAATGTATTTTGACAAATGCGTGCACCTCTATAACCCACACATCATTAAGATAAGTGTATCCCCATTACTCCAGAACATTCCCCCATGCCCCTTTCCTGTGAACCCCACTGCCCCCAGCAAATACTGTTTTGATTTTTCTACCAAAGAAGCATACAGCATATGCCATGTGCATGTGTGTGTGTGTGTGTGTGTGTGTATAAAATGTGCATATGTACTTTCTTGTATGTCTGGCATTTTTTACTCAAAAAATGTTTCTGAGGCCATCCGGGTTGTTGTACGTGTTAGTGGGTGGGTGGTGTGCCGTTGTATGAGTATAGTGCAGCTGGTTTGCCCGTCCCTGCTAATGAGTCCCTGGGGTATTTCCAGTTTGGGGTTACCTTCAAGAAAGCAGTTATGAACATACTTGTGAGCATTTCTGTGGACACATGTCTTTCTTTTGCTTAAATAAATACCTAGAAATGGAATTGCTGCATCAAGCGAAAATGTATATTAGTTTTCCAAAGTAGTTGTGCCGTTTTAAAAAATAGACTTTACTTTTTAGAACAACTTTAGATTCATGGCAAACTTGAGCAGAAGGTCTGGAGAGTTCCCACATACCCCTGCCCTGCACACGCATTGCCTCCCCATTGTCAACATCCTCCACCAGAGTGGGACGTTTGTTGTAATCGATGAACCTACATGGATGTGCCATTATTACTCACAGTGTACAGTTTACATTAGAGCTCACTTTTGGTGTTGTAAATTCTATGGGTCTTGAAAAATGCATAATGACACGTATCCACCATTATATTAATAGTATCACACAGAACAGTTTCGCTGTCTTAAATATCCTCCGTGCTCTGTTTATTCATCCCTTCTTCTCCTTTAACCCTTGGCAACCACTGATCTTTTGACTGTCTGCATAGTTTTCCTTTTTGCAGAATGTCATATAGTTGGAGTCCTAGGGTATGCAAGCTTTTCAGATTGGCTTCTTTCACTTAGTAATGTGCTTATAAGTTTCTTCCATATCTTTTCATGGCTTGATAGCTCATTACTTTTTAGTGCTGAATAATATTTCATTGTCTGGATGTGCCACAGATTGTTTATTCATTTGCCTACTGAAGGACATCTTGGTTACTTCCAAGTTTTGGCAATTAGGAATAAACCTACTATAAATATGTATGTGCAAGCTTCTGTGTGGGCATAAGTTCTCAGCCCGTTTGAGTAAATACTAAGGAGTGCAATTGCTGGATCACATGGTAAGAGTATGTGTAGTTTTGTAAGAAACTGCCAAACCGTCTTCCAAAGTGGCTATACCATTTTGCATTCCCATAAACAATGAATTAGAGTCCTTGTTGCTCCTCATCCTTGCCAGCATTTGACGTTGTCAGTGTTCTAGATTTTGGCTACTCTAATAGATACGCAGTGGTATCTCACTGTTACTTTAATTTGCATCTCCCTAATGACGTAATATTTTACATCTTTTCACATGCTTATTTGACATCTGCGTATCGTCTCTGGTGATGTGTCTGGTAGGGACTTTGACCCATTTTATAATTGGATTGTTTGTTTCTTATTGCTTAATTTTAATGAAATGAAATTATATTTTATTCTTTATATAGTTTGGATAAAATAACAGTCCTTTATCAGATATGTCTTTTGCCAATATTTTCTTCTAGTCTGTGGCTTGTTATTCTCTTGACAGTATCTTTTGAAGAGCAGAAGTTTTAATTTTAATGAAGTCCAGCATGTAAATTATTTCTTTCATAGATCATGTCTTTGGTGTTGTATCTAAAAAGTCATTACCATACCCAATGTCATCTAGGTTTTCTCCTGTGTTACCTTCTACAAATTTCATAGTTTTGCATTTTACATTTATGGGTATGATCAATTTTGAATTAATTTTTGCAGGGAGTGTAAGCTCTGTGTTCAATTTTTTTTTTTTTGGCATGTGAATATTCAGTTGTTCAGTATCACTTGTTGAAAAGACTATCTTTGCTCCACTGTATTGCCTTTGCTTCTTTGCCAAGGACCAGTTGACTATATTTGTGTGGGTCTAATTCTGGGCTTTCTATTATGTTCTATTGATCTATTTGTCAGTTCTTTCACCAAAACAACACTGTCTTGATTACTGTAGATTCATAGTAAGTCTTGAAGTCAGGTATTGCCAGTCCTCTGACTTTGTTCTTCTCCTTCAGTGTTGTGTTGGGCATTTTATGTCTTTTGCTTCTTTATAAGACTTTAGAATCAGATTTTTGATATACACAAAATAACTTTCTGGGGTTTTGATTGGGATTACATCAAATCTATAGATCAAGTTTGGAAGAACTGACAGCTTGACAATATTAAGTCTTGAGTACAATATTAAGTCTTCCTATCCTTGAACATGGAATATTTCTCCATTTATTTATTTAATTTCCTTTATTAGAGTTTTGTGTTTTCCTCATGTAGATCTGTACATATTTTGTTAGATTTATAGCAACTATTTCATTTTTGGAGGTGCTAATGTAAGGTATTATGCTTTTAATTTCAAATTCTAATTGTTCATTGCTGGTATACAGGAAAATGACTGTCTTTTGTATATTAACCTTGTATCATGCAACCTTGCTATAATTAATTACTTGTTAGTTTCATGAGTTTTTTGGTTGAATCTTTTTTCTACATAGACAATTGTGTCATGTGATCAAAGTTTTATTTGTTCCCACCCAATTTGTATACCTTTGATTTCCTTTCCTTGTCGTATTGCACTAACTAGGACTTCTAGTCGATTTTGAGAAGAAGTGATAAGAGGGGATATCCTCGCCTTGTTCCTCATCTTAGTGGGAAGGATTCTAGTTTCACACCATTAAGTATGATGTTAGCTGCAGGTTTTCTGAGGATGTTCTTTATCAAGTTGAAGAAGTTCCCCTCCACTCCAACCTTGCTAAGAGTTTTTATTATGAATGGTATTAAATTTTGTGAAATGCCTTTTCCATACCTATTGATATAATTGTGTGATTTTTTTTAAGCTTATTGATGTGATGGATTATATTAAATGATTTTCAAATGTTGAATCAGCCTTACATACCTAAAATAAATACCACTTGGTCATGGTGTATAATTCTTTTTATGCATCATTAGATGTGATTTGCTAATATTTTGTGGGGGATTTTTGCATCTATGCTTATGAGAGATAAGATCTGTAGTTTTTTGTTCTTCTAATGTCTTTTTCTGGTTTTGGCATTAGGGTGATACTGGCTTTGTAGAATGAGTTAGGAAGTATTTCCTAAGCTTCTATCTTCCGGAAGAGATTGTAGAGAATTGGTACAATTTCTTCCTCAAATGCTTAGCAGAATTCACTAGTGAACCCATCCAGGCCTAGTACTTTCTGTTTTGGAAAGTTATTCATTGTTGATTCAACTTCCTTAATAGATACAGTCCTGTTGAAATTGTCTATTTCTTCTTGTGTGAGATTTAGCAGATTGTGTCTTTCAAGGAATTGGTCCATTTCATTCATGTTATCGAATTTGTGGGCATAGAGTTGTTCATAGTATTTCTTTATTATCCTTCTAATGTCCACGGGGTCTATAGTGATGTCTATTCATTCATTTCTGATATTAGTAAATTGTGTCCTTTCTCTTTTTTTCTTAGTTAGCCTGGCTAGAAACTTATCAATTTTATTTATCTTTTCAAAAAAATGGCTTTTAATTTCATTGACTTCCTCTATTAATTTCCTATTTTTAATTTCATTGATTTCTGCTCTAATTTTTATTTCTTTTCTTCTGTTTACTTGGAATTTAATTTACTATTTTTATTCTAGTCTCAAAGTGGAACTTAGATTATTTATTTTAGGTCTTTCTTCTTTTCTATTATATACATTCACTGGTATAAATTTCTCTCTAAGCACTGCTTTCCTTGCATCCCATAAATTTTGATATATTATATTTTAATTTTACTTAGTTCAAAGTATTTAAAAATTTCCCTTGAGATTTCTTCCTTAACCTCTGTGTTATTTAGAAGTGTGGTATTTTATCCCCACATATTTTGTGATTTTAAAGCTATCTTTCTGTTACTGATCTTTAGCTTATTTCCATTGTGGTCTGGGAGCATACACTGTATGATTTCTATCCTTTTACATTTGTTGAGGGGTATTTTATGCCCCATAATGTGGCTTATCTTGGTGAATATTCCATATAAACTTGAAAAGTATGTGTGTTCTGCTCTTTTTTGGATAAAGATGTCAGTTATATTCAGATGATTGATGGTGCTATTGAGTTCAACTGTCTTTACTGGTTTTCTAATAGAAAACCAATAGAAATATTTTCTAATAGAAAATAGAGGGAGTTGAAGTCTCCAACTATAATAGTGGATTCATTTGTTTCTCCATGACATTCTGTAGGTTTTTGCCTCACATAATTTCATGCTTTATTGTTAAGCACATATACATTAAGGATTGTTATGTCTTAGAATTAAGGATTGTTACTGAGCCCCTGTATCATTAAGTAATGCTCCTCTTTATCCTTGATAATTTTCCTTGCTCTGAAGTTTGTCTTGTCCAAAATTAATCCATCTACTCCAACTTTCTTTTGATTAATGTTGGCATAGCATGTCTTTCTCCATCTCTTTACTTTAATCATGTCTTTATATTTAAAGTGGATTTCTTGTAGACAACCTATAGTTGGGTTTTGTTTTCTGATCCATTCTGACAATCTCTGTCTTTAAATTAAGCATTTAGACCAGTGACACTTAAAGTAATTATTGATATATTAATAGTTGGATTAATATCTACCATATTTGTTACTGTCTTCTGGTTATTGTCCTTGTTCTTTGTTCCTTTTTTTGTCTTTCACTCTTTTTTCACTTTTTGTGATTTTAATTAAGCATTTTATATGATTCTGGTTTCTCTCCTTTCTTAGTATGTTAGTTATACTTCTTGTTATTGCTTCTTTTTAGTGGTTGCCCTAGAGTTTGCAACATACATTTACAGCGAATTCAAGTCCACTTTCAAATAACACTACACTGCTTCATAGGTACTGCTTTGGCTTGCAGTTTGGCTCTGCTCTTTGCTTGTAAGCATGCGCTTTGAGCTGCTGTGTGCTGGCCAGTGGGCTCTTTGAGTTGTGCTGCTGCCTGCTGGCAAGCTATTACTTTGAACTGTGTTGCTTTGTGCTGTATTTGCTGAATTTTACTGAGACTCTTTATAGATTTAATTGACCCAAGTCAGAGGTTTCAATAATTGGCATTTGGGGACACGGTCATAGGATTGGGGTCCTCCTTAAAGTGGCCCTGAGTCATGTGTCTCAGCTCAGACATATCTGTGTGTCTTATATTGAATTGTGTTTCATGATTCCGGCATAAATCAGGACTGATGCTAGGTTCAAGGGGAGTGACTCTTACCCTATGACTATTGTTTGTGTGTCTCAAACAGGTGCTGGCCCTCATTCTGTGGAGTGCTCAGGGAAAAGACTGATAACCTGTGCAATGCGTGGTCCCATCAGGTGATCACTCATGTGGAGGAAAAACAGTTACTATGTGGCATGCTGAGGCCACGTTTCTAAAAGCAGATAGCTTGCTAGGACCCTCTAAAATATCTTGGCTGCTGCTACTGCTGCCTATACCTCTGTTGCCAAAAAAGATTCTCATTCTCTAGGCTATAGGGAAAAACACACATGGCACACTCAAGGGGTTAATTCAGCTATTTCCATGGGGAAGCCCCTTAAGCCTGATGATACTGATTTAAGGCTTTCTGGAGAAGGAAATTTATAACTGTGACCAGGGTAGAGAGAATTCCTCTCTTGCCAAAGTATTCAGAAAGGAGGGGTGGGGAGGAGGGAGACCTGGAAATGGGGGGAAGAAATAAAAAACTGAAACAGAGTCCACAGTTTGATGTAATTGAAAATCCAAATTTTACAAAAAGAATTTGTAAACAGAAAGATAAAAAAGACGTGCAGATTGATTTTGTGCCCCCACCACATAGATTCTGAATTTACTTTTGCATCTGCTGAAATACACTTGACAAATCTTCATGGCCTTGATTCACACTGGAGCACAAATTACACTTATACCTGACTTTAAACTTATCCACTGACTTTAAACAAGGCACCCTGTAATCTTGGAGAAGTTACTGAACACAAAATAGAGAACAAACAGGTATACCTCACCTTAGTTATCAGAACTACTGACTTGCCTAACTTCCTGGTGATCATAACATCTCCTAAAATATACCACAGTGGGCAAGGACAGCCTGACTCAATAAATAATAGATTAAAACTAAATTAAGTTCTTGGCATTTACAAATTAGCTTGACAAAATATCTCCCCATGGGCCTTCCCTGACCCCTTGAAAATAGTTAGTGTACCCCAAGGTAAACTAAAATAGGGCCTTGAAGGAATGAAACCCATTAAGCAGGATCTATTTAGAGAAGGGGTGATTACCTCTACTGTTTTGTCTCAACAATCTAGTTGTTTTTAAACTTGGGAAGAATAAACAATGCCTCACAGTGGATTGCCACAACCTTAATGCCTTGGTCACACCCATTAAGGCCCCAATATCATTGAATATTGATATCGATATTGATACCCAATATCATTGAAATTAAAGACTTATCCAGTCAGCAATTGGTAAATATTTTCTTCTTATGGATTTGGCTAATAATGTTCTATTGAGTCCCCATTTCAACAGCCTCTCAGTCCCAGCCTGCTTCACCTCCGAAGGGATGCAACATGCCTTTCCCAGATACTCACGGACCACCTCAACAGCGCTGCCATTGCGCAGTCTTTGCAGAGAAGGTCTTGAATGCACCTGACTTTCTCCAGCAGCACAGATGTGATTTACACTGATGAATCCTCCAAAGGGATTGATGTGACCACTCAGTCAGGACATACAAATACTCACAAAGAAGCTCACAAAAAGAGGGTGTGCCATTGTCCTAGGCACAATGCAAGGTCCTGCCATCTCAGCTAACTTCCTGAAATTATTTGGTAAACCATCCCCGACACTGTCAAGAAACAGCAACTGACCCTGTCAGCACCCACAATGGTAGAATAGGCCCAACATCTTTTACGCCTGTTGGGTTCTGAAAGAAACATACATTTCATTTACAAATTTTACCTAAGCCCACTTATGCTGTTACTTGCAAATCGGACCACCTTGAATGGGCCCACTTTCAACAAAAGGCTCTAACGTCCATCCCAAGTGCAGTACGTCGGACACTCCCATTAGCGTCCTCCACAGGCTCCGTCACTGCAGAGGTTTTACCAGCCCCTCTCATGCTTTTTGGAGAGTCCAGACCACCTGTGATGGCCACTCTCCCTGTAAGGTTATCCCATCTCCGTGTAAGTCGTCAAAGGAACCAACCACATTTGGACAGATTGACCCTCATGAGATCTCTAGGCTGGCTGTAGACCTGGAAAAAACAATTCTGCACAACAGCTTATATTATAAAAGCATTTTATTGAACACACTCTGGAGGAAGTCAGAACCAGAACAAAATTTGGGGTTGGGGCAGGGATTCTGTTTTGATGGTTTACATACTAGAAAACTCTGGATTCTTGTTTCATCAAGGACATGGGGACCTAAAGGCTGATTTGAAGCAGAATATAGAATTGTGACATGGGAGACAAGAAACCAGGAATTGGGCCCTCCCAGGAACCAAAGACTGTGGTTCTGCAATAGGCTTGGTCTAGACTAGTCTCCAGAGAAAGGGGAAACTTGGCCGTGGCAACTGCCTAGAAGAGGCAGCCTCCACGGGCCGGGTTGCTGCACTTGGGAGGCAGTGTCTTGCAGCAGGCTCTTAGCTCTTGAAGCTCTTCCGGGAGGAGGAGGTGGTGGAGACAAACTTGACGCTGGAGCTGCTGCCTCCGCCGCTGCCAAAGCCCACCCCCAGGCCTCGGCCACTGCCAGCACTGAAGCCAGAGCCCCCCACACTGAGCCCACTGCCCATGCCCCCGCTGCTGCTGGAGTAGTAGCTCCCACTGCCACCTCCACTGAGACCTCCACCGAGGCCGCCACCGAGACCTCCACCGAGGCCGCCACCGAGACCTCCGCCGAGGCCGCCACCGTAGCCACCGCCACTGCCGTAGCCAGAGGAGACGCTGCTTGTGACGACAGCTGCAAGGAAAAGAGGGAGAGCTCAGTGACACCGGTGTGTCAGGTTGATCCTATGTGGCCAACTTATTTGAACCTGCTGGTGTAGAAGCACTACACCTGTCCCCTTTTACAGAGCAGTAAACGAGCCCCGGAACGATAAAGTCATTTAGTTAAGGTCACTAAAAATGTTGGTGAACATAAGGAGCAAGGCCAGTGCTAGGTACTTGGGGTAGAGGAGGGAAAGGCAGGGGGCAAGGTCCAAGATGTGTGGCCACATTGTCTTATCCAAGAGATAAGACATGAGCCATCGGGACAGTGCTTCCCATCCTAATCCGTGTCCTTCCCCACCACACCTGCTTCTCACTAAGTGTATTAAATAACCTATGCTGGGATGGGGATCTCCGGTATCTAGAAACAGCAGGATTCTGGCTTGGCACCAAATAGCTCCCATTATCGTCATCGTTAATGTCTGTTCAAAGTTACTTACAGATGTTGACTGGCCCAACTCCTTCTCCGCTCAGTCTGAAAGGGGAAAAATTAAAATGAAATTATAACTCCCATAGCCACGATTAGAGCTCATTTCATAAGCCAGGAGGCTGTATGCCCACAAAACTGCTTAAATTAGAGGAAGAGGGAGTTTCTGGAGGGACTTTCCAATGAAGAGAGATTGACCTAGAAACAAGTTGTCGAAGGAAGATTACGATTCCCATTCTGCTCCACCCAGTGCATGGAAGGCGTGAGTAAGAGGTTGCGGGAAACATGAATATGTATAAAGCAGTTTTTGCCTTGGAGGAGCTCACACTCTGTGAGAGAACTCGGCATGGACAGAAATGCCTCAGACAGAAAGGAGGCAATGAGCAGTGGCAGAAGATTGAAGAAAATGGAGTATTTTGAGAATCCAAAGGCAAGTAAGTTGAACTCTGCTGAAGCAATCATGAAAGGCTTCCTGAAGGAGGAAGTCCTTGAAGAATGGGGAGCGCAGGGGTGGACATGGATGTAGCGTGGACATTGAGGCTGACAAAAGAGCGTGTGCAAAAGCAGAAAGGGAGCACATTCAGGACATATTTGTTGAGTTTCTTAGTTTTGGGGGGCAGAGGAAGGGCCCAAGAACACTAGTACTGCAAAAGGCCAGTATTGGGGCCGGCTGCATGCCCACACATCAGTTTGAAATCAGACTGATGACGTGTCATTATCATACACCAGACAGTGATCCCTTGTATGTGCGTTGTGCGCCCTGCAGTGCAGAAGCTTGGCTTTATCAAATGAGAGGCCGGGCGCCTCTGTCTGCCCACCTGCACTCCTCGCCCTCCAGCAGCTTGCGGTAGGTGGCGATCTCCACGTCCAGGGCCAGCTTGGTGTTCATGAGCTCCTGGTACTCGCGCAGCAGGCGCGCCATGTCCTGCTTGGCCTTCTGCAGGGCGTCCTCCAGCTCGGCCAGCTTGTTCCTGGCGTCCTTGAGCGCCAACTCCCCACGCTGCTCGGCATCGGCGATGGCGTTCTGCAGGTTGGCGCACTGCAGAGAGAAAGGAGGGAACAGTGGGGACACTGGGCACTGTTAGCTGAGTGGGGCCTGAGGTGTTTCTCTCTGAGATTCTGGGTCAGGAAAATCAAGCTATCTGGAGCCCTAGAGAGAACCCGGTGCACCTGTCATCGTAAGTTTCCCTTTCAGAGCTCAAGCCTCCCCCTTGCTGCCTTTCAACCTCGCCCTACCTGCTTCTTGACATTGTCAATCTCAGATCTCAGTCTCTGGATCATGCGGTTCATCTCAGAGATCTCATGCTTGGTGTTGCGGAGGTCATCGCCATGCCGGCCAGCTGTCTGCTGCAGCTCCTCATACTGATGCCACCAGAAAAGAAAAATGATTCTGTTTACATGAGGATAAAAAGCACCTTCCCAAAGTTCGCAGCCAGTGAGCTGCCAAGCAGTGGCAAGTGGTATAGTTAGGTAGGGTCTGGGCTGGTTCAGGCTGTCCTAGAGATACTAGTATGAGATTCAGAGTGAGGTTCTTTTTTCAGGTTCTTGGGTATTTTTGGAAAATTCATGCAGGGCTGTTTCCAGAACTCATCCCAACAAGCCTTAGCAGGTTTTAGGAGCCCCAGCATTAGTGACGCCATGGCCTGCAATCCTAGACATGTGTCTGTCCCCTCACTCAGGAGACATCCACCAGAGCACCCACCTTGGTCTGGTACCAGGTCTCGGCCTCGGTCCGGCTGCGGTTGGCGATCTCCTCATACTGGGCCTTGACCTCAGCGATGATGCTGTCCAGGTCCAGGTTGCGGTTGTTGTCCATGGACAGGACCACAGATGTGTCAGAGACATGCGTTTGCATCTGGGACAGCTCCTGCAGGGAGATTTGAAGTTAGTCATCTGATTCTGTGTTATTCAACATCAGTCTCATTCAAATGTTTCACCCGTTGTGGTACGTCAACTTGAGAAAAGAATAACAACCACCTACTTGAAAAATTGAGATAAGTTTCTTACTGCGTCAAAGAACATCTTCATGAAGTTGATCTCGTCCATCAGTGCATCGACCTTGGCCTCCAGCTCCACCTTGTTCATGTAGGCAGCGTCCACGTCCTGGGGACACAGGGAGGTTGGCACACACACTTCCACGTTGCCCTAAGTGAGCTCCACTCTTAGGAGGACACGGCCACAGGCTACAGGTTCTCTCTTACCCACACCCACCTTCTTAAGCATCACAAACTCATTCTCAGCAGTGGTACGCTTGTTGATTTCATCTTCATACCTGGTGGTGAAAGGGCAGGGAAGTGTTTGTCAGAGGATGGGGAGTGGATGAGGGGTCTTTATTGCACAAAGTCAAGTGTAAGCTTGCTTTCGCAGTGGGAAGGGACTCCTCACATCTCCTAAGCAGAGAGGGAGGGGACACTGGCAGTGTGAGCCTCTGGGCAAGGTCCTTACCCATGAGGATATTGCTTTCTCTGTAACTGCCTACCAGAGAATCATTCTATTATTGCTATAATTCACTTACTTCAAGAATATTCCTGTAGAAAAGCTATACTGTTTCTCTCCAACTCCACAGCTAATCAATTTCTCTAGTGCTTTTCTCAGCTTTCAAAAGCTTTTTTTAAAAAAGAAACAAAACAAAAATCTAGCAGCCCAGGGGCTGGTTCATAAGAGTAAAGAAATTATTTGAGCCACCAAGCTGGGTTATGTCATCAGTTCCTGCTTTGAGGCGAATCCATCCAAAGGCCCATGCTGTGTACTTTGGGGAGAGGAAAGCCCCAGAGAGCAAGAGTTACATGACTGCATGTTGCACCACGTAGTGCCAAGGGTGCGGTGCTCGTTGCTCTGGCTGTTGGCTAGGTGCCTTGCAGAGGGGCTGAGTCTAAGGCTGGAACTTTCTAAACATGGACCTGTTGTTTTTGTTTTAGTATTGTAGGTGTCCATAGAAGGTATGTGCTTCTAGCCCATAAGGAAGGCATAAGTAGAAGGCTGGTTATGGCTATGACACCCCTCTGGTGCCAGGAAACTTTCAATCCCCTGTCTCCATCCCCCCAACTCACTTGTTCTTGAAGTCCTCCACCAGGTCTTGCATGTTCCTCAGCTCTGAGTCCAGGCGGCCTCTCTCCCCGAGGATGCTGTCCAGCTGCCTCCTGAGGTTGTTGATGTACTGCTCGAACAAAGGCTCCAGGTTCTGCCTCACGGTCTTGGTGCCCTGCTCCTGGAGCAAGGTCCACTTGGTGTCCAGGACCTTGTTCTGCTGCTCTAGAAACCGCACCTGAAGGGGAGAAGAGTTTGAAGGTGAAGAAACTTGGATTTCATGTTTTGATGATCAACTCACTAACAGGCCTCCCATCTCCTGCTTCCCCCCTAAACCTTCCCATGTGCAGTACCTGGCCCTGTGTCCCAGGAGGGGAGGTCCAGAGTGAGGCACCCAAGCTCACCCTTCTAGGGGATACAAGACACTTATCCAGGACCCAGAGAGCATTAGGAATGGCTGTCTGGCTGTGGCCCAGGGCAGTGGCGGCTGCAAAGGCATTCAGGCTGCTGCCAATGCACTCGTCTGCCTCCCTGTGCAATCTGCCCCGCTACATGAGACACAGGATTCACCCCTCTGTCCAAAAGTAGTCAAGGAGCCCTTATGCGGTAACCTCTGACTGGGAAGAAATAAGACTGTTCCCTCCAAGCTGCCTGTCTAATTAAGAAAGTGCCCACAAATCCAGGACACAGAAACAAATGGAAACGTAACTGCAAACTGTGAAGCTATTTTCACAAAGCCAAAAACTCTTCCCTCTCCCCTCTGTCTTTGGCATTTATTCCAGACTCACAGTGATTTTTTGTTGTTGTTGTTGTTACAAAGGATCATGTCTCACCTTGTCAATGAATGAGGCGAACTTATTGTTGAGGGTCTTGATCTGCTCGCGCTCCTCGGTCCTCACCCGCTGGATGGCGGGGTCGATTTGCAGGTTGAGGGGAGTCAGGAGACTCTGGTTGACAGTGACCTCTTGGATGCCTCCAGGGGGGCAGACGGGGAAGCCAGGGCCACCAAAGCCACCTCCAAAGCCAGCTCCACCACTGAACCCAAAGCCACCACCACCAGCTCCACCGCCAAAACCGAATCCACTGCCGGCTCCACCGCCAAAGCCATAGCCGCCTCCAGCACCGGCACCAAATCGGTTCCTGAAGTTGCCGCCACTAGTGCTGATGGAGATCCTCTTGGAGCCCCCCAGGTTGTAGAGGCTCCGGCTGCCATAGCCACCGCCTCCATAAGCACCCCCAAGGCTGACCCTGCCGAAGCCACCACCGCCACCCCCGGACCGGGACACAGAGGTGAAACTGGTGCGGGAGACAGATGGGGTGATGGCAGAGGCGGCGCTGAAGGAGCGGCTGCCCCCACTCCGGAAGGACACACTTGACTGGCGAGACATGGTGGCTCGTTCCTGGTGGAGCAAGAGAACCGGGCACTAGTGGACTAGAAGGTGCTGGAGAGAACAGAGCTCAGCAGGATGCAGAGGTGGCTCTGTTACCCAGGAGCTGCAATGCCCCCTTTTTATCCCCTCCAGAACTGGGCTGGGCGGGAGAGCTGTCGAGCTGTGAGTGATTAAGTGGGCTGGGCATGCCTGGGGGGCAGCTGTGAGCTCACCCATCACACCTGCACAGTGCAGGGTGCAAACTCTTCCTTCCTGGCAGGCTCTGCTCAGTTAGAAATAACCTTGCCTTGCAGCACTGGTCTCTTGGCAGCAAATCGGCAATGCTGCCAGCAAGTCTCTCTTCACTGTGGGGGCTGGGAGCTAGGAGCAGCCCAAGGAGGGTGCCAGGAAGTGAGGGGCATGGGCCACGGCCACTGTCCCGGAGACCCTTACAGGACCAGGGTGACAGACACCCCAGCACAGCACACATGGAACATCTGCCCCCCACTTAGCGGAGCTGTCAGTGGGGGCAGAGCCATCCACCACCTGGCTGTGATGTGCTCTTACACCTTTCTAGGCAGGTTGTTGCAGGGATCTCACCTCTTGGAAAGGCAATTCACGACCTGATACGTTGGGTATGTGCCAGAGGGAAAAACAGCTTTGTCCTTTTCTGCACGCTCTCCTTCTTAGGGGAGGACAGCTATCCCAGAGCCCACTGGGCAGATTCTCCTGCAAGGTTCAGACCAGATAGGCTCCCCCAGACCTCACGTTCCAGAAAGAGAGAATGTGGGAAGCCTTCCGCCTCTGCTTCCAAAGCTCCTCCTAGCATTGTCTGTGCCCTTTGACCTTTTCCTTGCTCTTCGGCCTGGGCAGGACCCTGCAGGGGCTTAGCAAACCCAGGGATCCCGTGTGGTCCCTCACAAAAAGCCCCAAGGCTCCCCAGGCAGTGTGTCTGTCTTCGGGGGAGCTGCTCTGCGGGCTCCAGCCCCCCAGGTGCGTTGCAGCCAGCTCTTGGTTCTTCCACGGGGAAGGAATGACTCACCCGTATCTGTTGGTACAGGCTGGAGGCCGCCACAAACACATACCTGCAGGAGCTTCTAATCTCATCAGAAACATGTCGAGAGCTGGCCGGCCTGTTATAACGGCAAACCAGCCTGCTCCACGCAGCGGGAACGGTGCGCTTTCTCTGCGCCCCAGTCAGCCTCCTTCGGGGCCAAGGGAATGGAAAACGAGATTCTGAGACTATGGATTGTGCTGCCAGAAAGACTAGACAGTGCAGGTTTGCAGGCCCAGGCAGCCGGCATAGAGTCTGGCAGCTGCTTTAGGGAGGGCCCCGTGAGATCCCCTCTGCAAACTTGTGTGGGGGTTGTGCTACCAGATGGGGGAAAGGGGGTTCTGGTGAGGTGTCCTAAGCCACACCCCCTCTCTTTGACAGCAGACCTGCATAGAGCCACCTCTCTGTCTCCCCCAAACAGAAGCAGGGCTCTCTGCTGGGGCAGTGCTTGGGCCTTTAAGAACTGTGGGGGCCTCTGTGGGCCGGGGTTAGAGGCAGTGGAATGGGTTCAAAGCCTCGGGGCTGAGGGGCTACGTCCTCAAAAGTAAAAAAAATCAGGACCCAGCCCAGGCTCAGGAATCTCTAGTCAGGGGCTGTGGTTGGCCACAAGGAAGTCGAGGTTGTGGGAAAATGACTCCATGTTGCTGGGTCAGCCGAGGTGGTGGTTGCTGCCCAGAGGGCTGTGATGAGAAAGCCGCTGACAGGCAAGTCCCGTCAGACAGACCGACAGCCAGAGCTGGCCTTACAGGTCCTGGGCAATGAAGCTTGGGCTGCCTGCCTGCCTGGAGAATTTCTGAGACTCTCAGATGAATTTTACTGAGTTCACCAATTTCACACTTGGCTTTCTTTTGAAGAACACGTGAGTGTCTTGGAGGCCTGAGAATTATTGGGGGCTGCTGAGCTCCTGATAGAACAGATTCAAGCCTGAAGCAAGTGTCTGGGGACAGTTAGGAGTTCTTCCTCTCCACTGGAAGATCACTATCAGGCTAGGTCTCCTCTGCCACACACACACACACAGGTCCTGGGTACAGTCCCCACTGCCCTCAGGGAAGCCCCTCCCTGCCCCAGACACTGGGACATTCTCTTCTCCCCATTCATTCTCCTCCCAGCTGTGTTGTGAGGAGACAGGACTTGGCAGAACACGAATGCATCCTGGCCAGTCTGAGAATGACTAGCGTGTGCCAAGCTCGGGTCCAGATGCCAGGGACTAGAGGTGGGTGTGTAGCAAATAACTGTAGCAGGGAGTGTTTGGGTGTCTCAGCAGGGGAAAGTGGTGCTCCTGTGTCCAAGCTCTGTGGGAACCTTCCCCCAGGCGGGCAGGGCAAGGCCCTCCTTCAATGCCAGACATGGACGGGTGTAAATAATGGAGCTGCTCCCGGTGGGGCGCCAGGCACCAACACCACTGCAGTGTGGGAGAGTCCCGCCCCAGCCTGGAATTCCACTGTCAGGAAGAGCGGGATTACAGCGCGCTTGCCAGCGAGCGTTTTTGTCGGCCACCCCACGGAGGGAGTCACCTAGACTTGGCAGGACTTGCCACTTGCTTCTCCGGCATCGTGTTCCACATCAGCAAGAGACAGTGAGGGCTAAGCCATCTCTCCAGCAGCTGGCCCTGCTGCTCTCCCTGCCAGGGAAGGGGCAGTACGATGACCAGCAGGCCGCCCTCCCAGAGGTGTGGGGGGAGTGGAACACAGCAGCGCTTCGGAAACAGGGAAGCACTTCACAGGCACCAGGCAGGGAGTACCTTTGGTTCATGGGGCAAGAATTAGGCAAATCCTGCGACTCCAACCCAGGACTCTCCCCTCAGAGCCTCCACCCGAATCTGGATGTTTTCAATAGAAGATATATTTAATAGAGCATAATAAACACAGTCCCCAAGGTCAGGGAACAGCTTTGCATAGCCCACGCCCTCGGCCAGCCTGAGCACCGGAGGTCCTCAGCTAACGTTCTTTTCACTGAACTGACGTGAAGCCGTCTCTCTCCGCTCCTTTCCCAGATCTTTATGTGAACTCTTCATATTATATATACATATTATGCATAATAATATAACATAGATGCATCTTATATGTATTATATACATAATATTAATATATACATTCCCGTATGTTTATGTGAATACTCTAGCCTCATGGTGACTCCCAGAGTCCTGCCCATCTGCTTTTGTCTCGAGTCCACGCCTACAGGGCAAGCCTCTTGCCCACTCTGAACCCGGCACCCTCTGAGGACAGTGTTCGTGATTCTTTCTTCCTTAGACTGCTCGCCCACCCCAAGCCTGGTGAGCATTCTGCATCTGAGCTCACTAGTAGCCCCATGCCCTGCCCCAGCCCCCAGCCCCCTCCTCTAGGACAGTAGGAAAGTGACAGTGTTCCTGTCCTTGCAGCCCTTCCACCCCTTGCGTGGTCAGCACAAAAAGTGGGGAGCAATAGTTGAGGCTTGAGTCACCCTATTCACTGGCCATGGCTGGCAGCCCCGTCAGGGAGCCAGGAGCCAGATTCGCAGGATGGGGCAGGGTGGATAGAAGTGTGCCAGCCCCAGATAACTCTTCCCAAAGCCCTAGCCTCCGGGAGGAATTGAGAGAATTTTCCTGCCTCCACCCAAAGCCAGCGGGAAGCCTGTCCCCACCCCAAGTCTGATCTCAGCTGGATTTTTGGGGCCTCAGGGACACAGGAGACTGGCCCCTCTGTGGACCAGGGAGCTGGACATACCACCCCTCCTTCATGCAGCCCGATCTGGCCCAGGCTGCCTTGTGACGCTGGGAACCCCGCCCAGTGTCTCTAGGAATTTCAGGCCCAAGTCTGAAAACAGGCCTGGGTAGACACGCAAATGTCCAGAAGTAAAGCAACCATTCAGCCTTGGCTCAGGCGGGCTTTGCAGGCAGCTCTCTGCTGCTATTAATGGGATCATAGTGACAAGCGACCTCCTAGAGGTGTGTTTTCTGGTGCAAGAGCTTCACACAAATTGTGGGTCACAGCACAGGTGCAAAAGCTCATGGCCCCACTCTGGACCATGTCTTAGTCCCAATCAAGCCCTTGAATGGTTCTGGGCCTCGGGACATGTGGCCCGCACAATGCCTGGGAGCTCAGAGACAAGGGAGGGCCCCGGGCTCACTGTTGGGGACGGGGCCATGCAAGCTGGAGTTTTAACTGAGAGCTGACTGGGGCTAAGCAGGAAGGACAGGGCAGACCTGCAGGAGGCCTGGGGAGCAGTCTTGGCCCCCATCCCTCAGATTCAACAAGCGATCGGCCCTCTCAGGCGAGAGCACCGCTTCCCTCCAGCAGGCCCCTACAAGTCTGGGGAATGTGCTTTCCTTGTTTGAAGGGTGTTTTGCCAATGACATAGCAATGTCTTTGAAATCCCCCTCGGTTGATTGAAACTATGGGCTGGAAATCAACAAATACTTTCATTAGTCAGAAGGACTAAAAAGGACATACAACAGAAACTTCTGCGCTTTGCTTTCTCATAGACAGTGGTTTTATTTTTTAAATAAACATTTATATAGGACTTACCATGTGCCAGGCAGTGCCCTTGACACTTTATGTGTATAAATCTAACATCGGAACATGCAAAGACGGGCTCTTACCATGTTCTCAGCATTTGCTTTGGCGTCACACATGGGCGTGTGTGTCTGAGACTCTGGGAACTTGCAGCCTTTCTGTTCAGTGGAGAGACAGGGACATAACTCATTTACCCAGGTCGCACCTCGCGGGTTCAGAGGCATGGAAGGAAGCTTTTGGTACATTCCTAACCTGCCCCATGTTCCTTTTCTCCCTGCTCCTGTCTGTTCCCTCCTCAGCAAGCACAATTAGGAACAGGACGGCAGAGGTAGACTGGCGCCGTCTTCTCTGGGAGTTTGGGTTTGATACATGGCTTCCTCATCCTGAGAGGGAAGGCCAAGGCACAGGGGACAGAGCCCTGTGTCCACCTGGCTTTCCCTTTTGCTTTGGTGAGCTCCTAACATGGGAGAGTCAGTACACAGTGGTGCTATGATGGCAGAGAAAAGAAAGTAAACAACGGCATCAAGGCTGGAGATGTCGCCTCTCCCAGGGCCATCTTCAGGAAACGTGCTAGGTGTGTGGACAGTCTTCAGGGCACATGGCACCTCGTGGGCCCTAGTCCCACCCTGTGCACACACTTGCAGCTCCTGTCTTCATGTCCCACAGGCACAAGCCACCACCAACTTTGCTCACTGTCCACCTGGACCAATAATCATTGTCCAGAGTTAGAGGAGACAGGGTAAGGCTTTTTCCAGAGGAGACGCAATGCGAAAAGCAGCTGAGAAAAGAGAGCATGCACCAACACTTGTACCAATCACCGAATCAGGACTTCATTCAACATGTGTGTCTGAGCCGTTGCAGGGTACCGTGTACTGGGTGCTTCTGGACTTCGGTTGTGTCCCTGTGTCCTTCCCATGTCCTCCTCTAGACTCCAGGGATAAGGACTGGGCTGGGTCTCCTCCCCAGAGCTCCTTGCCAAGCCAGGACAGTGACCCACACCACTTGGCAGTGACAGGGGTGGCCGAGCAAACGCTGGGTTAAGGAATTCTGTCTGCCTTGGTTTCAGAAAACACCCAGTCCCCCTCTGTGATCCATCCACAGAGGAAGAGGCTGAGTTCAGGGAGGTGAAGCTCTCAGCAAGGTGGGGTGACAGCCAGAGCCAGGTCCTAGTCCCATCCTGCATGCTGTCCCTTGCCCTGTGCTACCAGCAAGAGCCTGGTTGTTTCCCCATTCCAAGGCTGTGTGTCTCGGTCCCCTTGGGAGAACCATTTCCCCAGGCCTGAGTGCACTGGGGGGCTGGCTGCTGGCTGCCATGACTGATGGTGGTTTTACCACTTTCCCTCTCCACTGTAGAGCCCTGAGAACTTTTGGTGCTTGCTGGTCTCTCCAGGGAGCTTTTCCCCCAAGACATTTGCCTGTATCAGGACACTAGTTCCCATCAGTCTGTGCGTGCTGACCTCTCCACCCCACCGACTGATATGAGGAGGGAGAACTCACACATGGCTCCATCCGTCCCTGCTCAGAGCCCCACTCTGCCCTTGGCTGGCTCTCTGGTCGAATCCATGTCCTCTGAGTTGTTTTCAAGGGCTCTCATCATTCCTTGTTCTGTTCACATGTCCCTGGGTCCCCATGGCCTTTCAGCCCCAAGTCCACTCTGCAGCCCAGGGATCCCCTCCACCCTCACCCCCGTGCCTGCCTGCTCGGTGCTGGCTCTGCCCCCTTCCCCTGGACTCTCCATGATCCCAAAACAGTTCAAAACATGGGCTGGCTCAGTGCCCTGGATGTGCTTCGCGGCATGATGGAAGATGATTGCAGTAGCCACAGTTAGGTAGCACTGGGTGTGTGCCAGGCAGGGTTCTGGATATGTCAACTCATTTACCCTCACAACCTCATGGGCTGGGTCTATTATTGTCCCATTTCACAGAGGAAGAAACTGATGTCCAGAGAGCATAAGTATCTGGTAGGCAGCGGAGCCTAGACATGGGCCTGGGCAAGTGTGGCTCCAAAAGCCTTTGTTTCCACCACTGCAGATGTTCACGTTGTTAGCGCACAACCATGACGCGACTCTGCAGAGGACGACTCCGGCCAGGCTCTGAGGGCAGCAAACATGGTGGGTCTTAGATGCCACTCAGCAGTCAATGTCCTTCAGTGTCTTCCAGCAACCCTGAGGGAGAGGGACCTCTATACTGGAGTAGGGACAGAAGAATGGACCCTTGGGAGACCCCCTCTCTTCTCTGGACTGCCAGAACCCAAGGGGAGGCAGCTGAAACTCTGGGGAAAGACTCCAGGGGATTGGAGTTATCCTGTGCAACATCTCCAGGGACAAAGCTTGGGGACCACCACCTGACACTCATCTCCCTACTGCCCCAGCACCAGGCCCAGGGCAAAGGCCCAGACGCCTCCTGGGGCCATCCTTCCAGATGTCTTCAATGTGGCTGACAACTGCTCCCCTAACACCTCGGGGGTGGGCTGGTGTCTCGGCTCAAACTCCAGCTATGCCTTCATTTCTCATCTCTCCCAACCCCACAACTACTTATGGCCAAAACTCCCAAACATGCGCCTACAGCACTTCGCTCAGGATGAACAGAGGCCACGAACAGGAAGGTGTGAAATGGGATGACCCAGCTGGGGAGTTATTTAGCATTTTTCTTTTCTTTTTTTTTTTTTTCGTTTTATAACATTAATGTTTAATTTTGTAAGTAGGAATATCAATGTTTATATACATATGTATTTTTAAAGTTGTGGCAAATTATACATAACATAAAATTTATTGTCTTAACCATTCTTAAATGTACAGTTCAGTAGTGTTAAGTACATTCACATTGTTGTACAGTTATTTGGCATTTTTTATCCTTTGGGATGAGCCAAGCCACCAGTGGCCTCATAGAGATGGACCTGCTCCTTGCACAAGGCTACTCCACTTAGAAATTAACCCCATTTCATTGAGACATGAAGCCTCGTTGCTTTTGGTGACACTCAGCCTGATTTCCTTTGGCCCTTTCTTGAAGCAAATGACTATTAAGTGCTTACTATGTACCTGACATTGTGGTAAGATGTAACATATATTGTCCTATTCACTACTCACATTATCCACAGGCAATTAAAGACTATTATAATATTATTCCTGTTTTCTGAACCTCAAAAAGGTTGTAAAGTCGTACAGCTAATACGTGCCCAAACTGGAGTTTGACTCCAGGTCTGTCTGCTCCTGGCCTGCGTGCTCTCAGCTAGCACGTAAGTGGTGGTGCTGAGGGGTCTTGAGGAGCCCGGCACCCCCATAATCTCCATCAGTGGCCCAAACATTAAAGCCACCTCAAATAAACATCTCCCCTAAACAGCACAGTGTGCTCCTCTGCAAACCAGCCTGGAGACAGACCAGCCATGCCACTGTCTCCTTCTAGCCAGATCACCACCTCTAAGCCCCAATCCCTACCCAGGAAGAAATTCTGGGGTGCCACGAGAGTCCTCAACACCACAACACCCCTGCAATGTGGAGCTTCCCAACCCTCTAGATCTATGAGGCCCAAAGGTTCTCAACCTACCCACCAACCTCCCAGGCAGGGGCCCTGCCAAGGAGTGAACAAAAGCCCCATTCACGATGACCCTCCCCCGCTCCACCAGGCCCTGCTTCCCTCCTCAGCGGCTGAGAGTCCCAACCGGTTTCTCAGTCTCCCCGAGGGCTTGTCCCACCCATCGGCCTCCACACCCTTCAGGCCACCCCGGAAGGGAGAGTCCTGATGTCCAGGGCTAGGGAGACATGCGGCAGCTACTGATGCCTCCCAGCCCACGCCATGCCCATCTCCAGCCGCCAGCTGACCTGGGCATCTCCGAGGGCTGGGCCCCCTCACTCTGGCGTCAGCCAGAGCCTTCCGAAGGTTGGCACACTGCCCTCAGCAGAGAACAAAAACACGTTATGGTCTGCACAGCTTCAGACATAACATGGCTCTATTGTTCTGAGCCTGGAAAATGAGCTCATGCTAACCCTGAGAACCGAGGTTAGCCAGGTCCCTGGGTGAGGACCTCCTTTGCTCGAGAACACGCAGTAGCTTCCCACTGGCCTCATCCTCAATGCTTCTGGGTCGTTCTTGCTCAGCATCTCCCCTGCCATCTGTGGTAAGCAGGATAATGACTCCTAAAGATGTCCACGTCCTAAGCCCTGGACCCTGGGAATGTTTGTCGTGTCGAATGGCAAAGGGAAACTAAGGCTGCAGGTGGTGTTAAGGGTGCTAGCCAGCTGACCTTAACATAGGAAGATGATCCTGGATTATCCGGGTGGGCTTGCTACGGTCCTAACGGTCCTTAAATGTGAACTAGAGAAGTGGCAGAGGTCAGAGTGATGTAGCAGAATGAACTTGATCCCCCATAGGAGCAGATGAGCAAGGAAGCAAACTCCCCCAGAGCCTCCAGAGGGACACGGCTCCACCAGGGCCTCCATTTAGCCCAGCGAGACCCACCTCAGACTCTGATCTCCATGTCCATAACGTGGTGCATTTGCACTGTTTTATCACTGAGTTTGCGGTAACTTGTAGCAGCAGCAGAACGCCATGTTTGAAAGAACTGTGTCTGTTTAGGTTCTGCTGTAGCCAAGAGGGTCTGCTCTTTACCCTCCACAGTCAGGTTACCACTCCCAGCTTACAGCCTCCCTGCCCACGCCCCCCAGCCCACCGCCCTCCTCGCCCTGAACCGGGCTCCTCACAGCTGCCCTCCTGCTGAGGCCCAATGCACACACTGTGCAGTACAGCATGCACTGGGCCAGTCTATGGAGCAGCGAGCAGGCCACCGTCACCACTTGCTCGGCACCGCTGGGCTCCTCTGCCCGACGTGTGCTTTACTGCCCCGGGGTCTCTGTGCATTCGGGGTTCTGTCTGCTGGTCTCAGATTGAGTGCTCGCTGTGGGCTGGGTCTGAGTCCACCTTCCTCAGACTGGCTTTCCCTCCCAGCCTCCACATTCCCCTGCCTCCAGGCTCAGAAGGAGCCGTGTCCAGCACCAAGGGACAGGCTCAGGTGCTCACTGTCCCACCAAGGGCAGGAGGAGCTCGGGCTGGACTCACATCTGCCCTCTGGCTTCACTTTGACGGGCGAGCCACCCAACCCATGCCTGCTTCACCTGGGGTCTCGCTGCTCCGGTGTGTCTGGCCTGCTTGCAGCAGAGCACCCTAGCTTGCCAGCCTTTTCCTGGATGTTAGAGAGGATTGGTCTCTCGACAGATCAGTGGCCTCATTTCCTGGTCAACTGACTCCACCCACTGCTGCTTTTGCCCACTTTTGGTTTCTCCCCCACCGCCTGCTGCCAGTGCAGGTCCTCACGTGGGAGAGGCCAAGCAAGGTAAGAGGGCAGTTTGCAGGGAAGGGTCTGGCTAGTGAGGCAGGTGTCTGTCCTGAAATGTGACACGATGACTGGTTATATTATCTCCCTGAACTCGTTGGCCTGATGGGACAAATGTAGGCATTTCCCAGTGGCCCAGCTGCTTGTGGGGGAGGCAGAGGAAACCAGCCCCATCCTTTCTCCAGACAGTCCCAGAGGGTTCACCCCAAAAGGAATGGGCTCCATCCATCTTCTCAAGGCCCCAGAGCCTTCTTGTGTGGCAGAGAACAGGAGCACCCTTTGTGTCAGAATCTTGACAGATATTCCACTCCTTGCGAAGAGGGGCGTGCCTAATAGGTTTATCTCATAATGACCTCAGCGGGGAACACAGGCTAAAGACAGAGCCTTTGACCTGAAAATAGTTTTGAGCTGCTCAGGAATCCTGCCCTCCACTTCACCCTACACCCTCGTGAGGGTTCCCAGGGCCTGCACCCTCTCCACACCCCTCCAGGGATATCGGCATGGTTGAGTCCCAGCTCTTCCACTGCTGGGGGTCAGCTCCAGATGGACGTGGAAGGGACAGACCAGGGGGGATCTTGAGTTTGCAACCACAGAAACCAATCCAGCATGGATGTTCTAACACCCAGACCTCGGGCTCAGATTACCAAATTGGGTCCCACCTTGTGAGTCAGCTGGGCAGGCGCCTCCAAAGGCCTCCAGCACCATCAATCACTTGATCACCTTAGTCAGGTCCCAGGGCTTGAACTCAGCCTCAGGCTGGATGGCAGGTTGGACACATTCTTCCTTCTGATCTGCTCAGTCCTGAAGTTTTTTCCCTGGCCAAGAATCCGGAGATGTCTGAGGCAGGGTCTGCATCCAAAAATCCCGGGAGGGTGGAGGAGAGGAGCACTTCTATCAGGCTTCCAGAGCCTGCACTCCTGCTCCCGTCATCTCGCTCTCCAGCACAGGTGGCCCTCCACCCACCTGGGATGCACCTCCTGTCAGGCAGGCACGCACTGGGCCCTGAGTGACAGTGGCCACCCAGCCGTCCGTTCCCGAGCCCTCCTCAGCCTGCCTCTGAGAGCACTCCGGCTCTCTCTCCCTCCCACCACCCCTTGCTTGAGAGTCCCACCACCCTTGCAGGGGGCACCAGTGGAGGGGAGCTCACCACGCACAAGAACCCCTGTCTAGCTTCAGACGGTCCTCACGATAAGCACGGTCCTTCTCACTGAGAGTTGAAATCTGCCTCCCTCCAACACCACTTCCACTCCGCAGAGCTGCACAGAAGAGATGGGGCCCTCTACCTCTTAGACAGATACGTCTGTATTTGGAGACATTTCTTAGCCTCGCTCCCCCAGGGCACTGACTCGCAGGGAGAATAATGTGATTATATCCCAAGCTATCTGCACGGCAGCTCCACCGCCCGCCCTGCTTACAGCCCTGGGAGCCATCTGCGGCCTTGCAACCAGCTCTAACCCAGCCTGGCCTCGCTGCCCTCCCCAGCCGGTGCCCCTTCAGCCCCCTCTGATATTTATGCCTCCTTAAATATCTCCCAAACTGCAGTTCTTCAAGTGCCACTATCAGGAGCTTGGCTATGTTCACAAACCACCTGTACTATCATTATTTTCTCTAATACATTTTCTAAAATTGGCTTAGGCATTCACCTAGTACATTTATTTCATAAGAAAACTTAGTTAACTAGCAAATTATGTATTTTCCAATATATATCAAAGTAATGCTGTGACAACCATAAAACAGGCTGTGACACGAAGCCTGAAATGATTTTGTGTGCCCGAGGGGGCAGGCCACCCCTGGGTGGGAAGCACGGCTTCACACACCTGTGCTCCCTCCTCCCCGTCCTCAAGCCTTTGCTCCAGACACCTTCCTAAGGCAGCTCCAGTTTCCTCCTTCCCAGGGCCCTGGGGACTAGGGCTAGGCCTTGCCTCTGTTTCCTGGCTCCCTGTCCTCCTTGAGCCTGGAAGGTTGGAGAATAGCTCTCTGATCTCAGGCCTCCTCTCTTCTCCCACCAAATAAGGAGCCCCACCCACCCACCACACTTAGTGGAGAGGTAGGTTGTGGGGCAAGGGGCGACACCTGGGCTGCTTGACATCCTCAGTACTCCCAGGTGTGAGCCTGGACGAACAGGTACACCTGACCCAGAGTCAGGGCGGCAGGGAGTGAATTTCTGTGATGATAGATCAAGTGTCTGCAAACCACAAATGAGCACTCAGAAAGTCAATTACAGTCCTTAGAGGGGGAGAGGTGAGTGCAGCAACAGCAGCTTCTGACCAGGCTGTCAGAACAACAGGGGCTGTGGGAGGTTCGGCCCCGGTGCCTGTTGGGGCAGGGGGAGGTGGCCGAGGCGCCCAACCCCGCCCCACCTGTGATAGGTAGTGCCTACCCAAAGATGCTGGGAACCACGCTCACTGTCCTCTGGCGAGACCCAGGAGAGACTCCTGAAAGGCCTGTCACCTCAAGGCCTTTGGCCCCGCCTGGTCACTGGGCCCCATGCTGGGCCTTGGCTGTCTCTGGTAGTTCCTGCCTGTCCCCAGTGCTGACTCCAGCCTCACCCTTTGCCCTCCCAGACCCTTACTGTTGGTCCCACACAGTGTCCCCAACTTCCCTGGGAGCCCTAAGAGCCCCTGCTACTCCAGGACTTGGTTCTGTGTCTTCAGGGGCCAGATCTGAGATACAAGAGGGAGGCCGTGACATTTCTCTCTCCCCTCTCCACGCTCTGCCTCCTCAGGGTAGGAGAGAGTGTGGGCTGCCACTTCTGGCTGGTGGCCCTAAGTGTGCTTCATGGTCTCTCTGGCTCTAAATTTCCTTATTTATATAAATTGGGGGTGCTGATAAGATTGTTGAGGATCTAATAAGGAAATACCCTTAAAGAATCTAGCGCATGGTCTGACGCACAGCTCCAATTTAACAATAGCTATTTCATCCTTCCTACCTTCCAAGTTTATCTCCACATTTATTTCCCATTCCCATCCACGCCTTTCCCATTCCTTCCTCCTGTCCTTCGACACCCGAAGCTTGGCCTAAGTGTCCCAAGTGTGGGTGCTGTATCCAGAGCACCCTTATACTTAGTCAAGAGCAGCCCTTGCCCTGGGCCCTTCTAGCTGCCCTCTCCCGACAGAGCCAGACGTGCTCAGGGAAGCCACACGGCCCCTCTCCAGGCCAGCTCAGCTGACTAAAGCCCCAGAACCAACCAACAACCCCCGGCCCACGCGCAGACCTACACAGGCCCCTGCCCAGGTCCGTCCTCTGGAAAGCAGCCTGCCATACTGCTGGGCAGGCCTTGGGTGTCTGCAGGGTGTGGATGGGACTTAGATGCGTAGGCTGGGGACAAAGCCGAGGGTAGGAAGAGAAAGGGGCAGCTGCAGGCCGGGCGCTGGGAGCTCTCTCCACTCTGTCACTTTAGGACCTGGAAGTCCGAGGAGTCCAAGAATAAATACTCCATTCCAGTACTGACTCCTCCTGGGCCAGTCTGTGGGAGACCCAAACCCTGGACTTGGAAGAATGAGAGCACCTCTGCCCCTTCTGGGCCACTGGCCTGGAGACATTTTGGAAGTGGAGCCTTCGTCTTGGTGTATGGAGGGGCTGCAGGCTGTCTGGGGTTCTCAGGAGGGTCAGCAGCAGACAGAGTCACCAAGCGTTTGGCTGGCTCCTTCGGGCTGGCTGGGCTAAGGGTAGCTACGCAAAGAGGAAGCTGCTGGGGTCTGCCCCAGGGAGAGTATGCAAAGCTGGTGTGCAAACACCCAGACCCTTTCTCAGAAGCTAATGTAAGCTAATTATTTTATTAGCTGTTTCTGTTATTTTTTTCCCTTAGGCATTTTCATAGTAATTGTCCCATATTCTGTGCCATTTTCCCAGTTCTTTTGAGTGTCCTGAACTCAGCCATCTTCATGTAAGGGGAAAGACTTTAGGTTTGTTTTCGTCAGTGATTATTCTAGACTCAAACATCTAGAACTAAGTTACTCTCTGGCATAGCCACACGAATGTGTGAGTTGGGCATAAAATCATACATTGCGTATATCTTTATCCAGACAGAGTCACCTGGGCCTGATTCTTTCACCTGCTAGCTGTGTGACCTCACTGAGCCTTAGGTTCCCCATCTGTAAACTGAGGCACTGGCCTAGTCGATCTCTAGATGAACCCTGAGATCACCCCCACTCAGACTCTGGTACTTACCCTCTTTATTCTTCCTTCCCTATTCTGCAGTCACCCAGGGCTCTCATCTTCTTCCCAAAGCACTGTTCACATTCCTGCTCCTTTGCTTTTGCCTTCACAGATACTGACACTTGGAATTACTTTATTCTACCTCTTTATCCCTTAAGAAGGCCATGTTTTAAAGCCCAGCTCAAATGGCCCTTCATCCAGAGAGCCACCACCCTCCATCATCCTGTTGGAAGACCCAGCTTGAAGGCTGGAAGGAAACCTGGAAGTTCACTCAGTTCAACTCTCTCATATGACAGACAAGGATATTGAAGGCAAAAAAGGGCAGTGACTTGGGGACAGAGGCAGGTCTGGAACCCAAAAGCCTTTTAACCTTGTCACCTCCGGGATCTACAACCCTCAGGGCCACCATGATAGCTTGCACATGTTATTGCTTTCGTGAGCATCTGTGCCTTCCTTAGCCCACAAACCTCTAAGGGCAGAATCACGTTGTGTTCATTCTATATCCCTCCTGTACTGCACCAATGCTCCAGCGTAATCCCTGTGCCAGATGGGACCTCAATATATGTCTGTTAAGTCTAACTAAAATTAAATCCTATTTTGATCCTTGCCAAAAAACCATATATCCCATTTGAAGACCTCCCTGTGTTCTTATCTCTGACTGGTGGTGTGGTAGAGAAAGCTCCAGGGGGTTGAAAAAGCCAATTGTTAAATTTTAAAGAATTTTGTGAGCTTGTTATCAATCATAGCCATAATTCAAATTAAATTATCTACAATTATAGTTAAATAAATTACATAGAAAACAAATAGCAGAAATGCCTAAAACTCATTGCTTTCTAATTTTACTACACTCCCCTATTAGCCAAGTTCTTGTTATTTACATTCATTGAATCTACATAGTGGAAATACTATATGATGATATTCTGTTGCACATCTCTTTCCAACTCTACAATCAGTGGCATCACATTGGTAGCTTGAAATCACCATTGTGGGAGAATTTATACCAACGGAATTGGCAAACACTACAAACCAATCTGGGCTGCTTCATCGCAAGCATCCTCATCATTTCATCCAGTTGGTTGAGGTAGACATCCACTGTAATGGATTGAGCAGGTTTCATGAAACTGTATTGGATAACACCAGTGCTGGACTACCAAACAAACACCATGAGCTTTCATGATGAATATTCGGTTTTGGACTGTGTTTCAGCACTTTGTTTTTATCCAACCATTGTACCAAGTGCTTGCAATTGTCAAAAAGCATCCATTTTTCATCACTCATAACAATATAGCATAGAAATGGTTTGCCTTTATGTCGTGACAGCAAAGAAAATCAAGCTTCAAGATGATTTCTCTTCTGATGCTTGTTTAACTCATGTGGAACCCATCTATCCAGCTTCTTTACCTTGCCCATTTGTTTCAAAGGGACCAATATTGGTGGAATAGTAATGTCAAACCTTGCTACTAATTCATGCATAGGTTGAGACGGATTCGCTTCCACTACAGCTTTGATCTCATTATCCACCTTGGTCTGAGGTCACCCATATGGGTCATTCTCAAGATTAAAATCTCCAGAACAGAACTTCTCAAACCTTCGGCATACTATGTGTTCATTAGCCACATCCTTCCCAGACACTTTGCTGATATTTCAAGCTGTCTGTGCAGCATTGTTTCCATGACAGAATTCATACTAAAAAATAACACAAATTTTTGACTTATACATGGTTTAACAAAAATTGCTCTAAAAAAGTCTGAAAGATAATCAGAGCCAAAACATGAGTTGAAAGACTGAGGATGTACCTTCACAATCAAAATAAAACAAGAAGTGTCAAGGTGAAATATTAGAGATATTAATCGTCAAACTGAGTACTGAAGGAAATTGGACATTTCATACTTAAACTAATAACAGAAAGAGCCAGCAAGCATTATATCCCTGATTTTAATTTACTTGATTAATATCCCTTTCCTAAATGAGCTTATGATAATATTGCTCTGGACCATAAGAGATTCTTTTTAAGGTGCCATGCATGTTTTTAATCTCATCATATGTTGACTTTTAAGTTCTAAATTTCAAAGGGAAAAATTAATTTCCCTCATTTTCAAAGTTTTTGAGGGGTTAAACACACACACATATTGATATAAACACAAACACATATACATTCACCATATTATTAATACTTACCCAAAATATGTTACTTGAAAATGTTTCATCCTAAATTATATTTCATAAATTATTTTGTTGAGAATATCTATGACAGTTCCATTCATTCATTCATTTGCAAGTCTAATTATATGCCAGGTGTACAATATTGAGTACTGGAGATTAATGGATGAGTAGTTGGTTGCTGCAGTCAAACATTTTATAATCTATTATAGCTGGAAACAGACATGTGGATGGTTAGACTGGTGTAGGGGAGGAATAATTCCCATAAGTTCCTGGTTGGAATGGACCCCTGTAACAAAAGACAGATTAACAAGAGAAAAATAAACAGAAGTTCATTAATACATGTATTTTATGTATATATGGGAGACAACAAGGGAGTAAGTAGTTCTCCAAGAGGTAGCTTTGAATTCTAGCTTATATAGCATCTTTATCAAGAACAGTAAGTTTTTAGAGATGTGACAACACAAGAGTAAAAGACTATGAGCCTCTAGGGGCAGCAACTTGTGGGCAGGCAATAGGGCAGCGATAAAGGCTAGTTAGTGACCTTGTTAATGTAGCTTCCTCTGGTTCCACCTCCAGGCCTGTAAGGATCTAAAGTTGTCTTCTGTGGTTAACCTTTGTTCTTCCTCACAGAAGGGGAAGCAGAATATCTTTTGTCTTTGTAAATCTATAGCCTGATTTTAGCACATAGAAGAAAGCAGAGAGCTTTCCTGCATCTACTTCTGCTTAATTGTCTTCAGCTCAACAATCCTTCATATGTTTGGGAGACATATCCTGATCTCCCACACTATTAATCCATCCACCTTGTTGCTCATTCATACATTTGATATGTATTGCACACCTCTGTGTCAGTTACTGGGTCAGTGACTGGGAATATAGCTGTGAATAAGTGGGTTGCAGTCCTCAAACTTGGCCCAAATAAACTCTCTCCTTATATTAACTTTGCCTCAATTTTATTTCCCTTAGGTCACAAGGAGCATATGGTCTAGCAAGAGTTTAGATATTATCACGACTGGGCTTTGGGAAAGCTTTCAAAGGAGCCAGCCACACAGATGAGACTTGATGTGTGAGCAGAAGGCTGGCTGTGCAACCACTGGTGAGGATGTTTCAGGTAGTAGGACTCACAGTGGAGACAAAAAGTTATTTGGAAAACCTCCAGAAAACCAAATATTTAAATATCCAACCAAGGAGATGAGGATGTTGAATGGAAAGGAGAGTTTCTCCGGAACTTGGGGGTATTTTGCTTTGTTCAGGCACCAAATCAACCCTGAGGGATAATGCCCTGCTCCCCCAGTGAGAGCCAGGAACAGTGGTTAATGAGCTAATTAGCATTTCAAATGGAGGAATAAAAGGTGTTACCCTCACATCTGCCGCTCCAGAGACTGAGAGTGTGACAAGGCATTCAATTTCGAATCTCCAGAGGAGTCCTCTTTCTTCCTTTCTCTTTCCCTCTTTGTATTTTCCCCCTTTCAATTTCTCTATGTATAAATCTTCCTAGTTTTTACTCTCTTGAGCTCTCCCTCTTTTGTCTCTTTTCCATCTACCTCTTCTTATTTTTTTACTTTTCTATTTTTTCATTTATTCTCTTTTCATTTCTTTATGCATCGATTTTCCTCATCCAGAGAACTAATATATTTAATATGCTAATGTGTTTACATTGTTTTCAGTTTACTTTGTGTCACACTGTAGTTTATTGCAATATTTTCATCTTCTCACAGCGCTTGTGCTCTCTCACTCTCTCTTGCTCTCAAAGAAAAACAAAACCTTTTCTTCCATTGGCTTCTTATGTTCTCAGGCTGCTCTTTCTTGATGTTTACAGATTCTGAGGTTTTTATTCTTGCCTTAAACACAATCAGAAAAAAAGATTAGTAACCTTTAACTATATTTTATGACCATCCAAAGAAATACACTTCCATCCTGCCAAATTTTCCCTACCTAAAATGAAAACCAATAAAATATACAAATATAGGGAATACAATTGTCCTTTTCTTTGGCCCTTTATGCACAGTAATAACTGGTTACCATCATACTAATGAACCTTAAAACAAGAATAAAAATCTCTCTTGTAAATAACCTTAATTTAAAATTTTTTCATTATAAAATCTATGTTTAATTAAACTTAATAATTCTTCAAATTAAGTAAATATTACATGATCAGTGTAGATAATTTATAAAATATACTGAAGAAAGGCAAAATACCCACAAAACCAACAATTCTTCTCCCTTCTCAAATTTTTTATTCGACCCTTATGATATTGCCTGTTTCTAATCCATAACGATTGTCATCAGAAAAAAACCCAAACTCTGTTATAAAATAATTAAAAGAGGTTTATTGTGAGCCAAATATGTGCAACATAGTCCTGAGAGCTATGCCTAAGAAGCCTTAGAGCAAATCCTCTCGCCATGGTTGGGTTATAGTTTGGTTTTATACATTTTAGGGAGACAGGAATTACATGTAAATTTATAAATCAATACATGGATGGTGTACATTTGTTTGGCCCCAAAAGGCAGGACATCTCCAAGTGGGGATTATAGGTTATAGGTGGGTTTAAAGATTGTTTGATTTGTTTTGTTTTGTTTTGTTTTTGAGACCGGGATCTTGCTCTGTTGCTCAAGCTACAGTGCCGTGGCATCAGCCTAGCTCACAACAACCTCAGACTCCTGAGCTCAAGCGATCCTCCAGCCTCATCCTCCTAGAGTGCTAGGATTACAGATGTGAGTCATCACACCTGGCCAGATAGTTTGATTTGTAATTGGGTAAAGTAATGAAGCTCAGTCTAAAGGCTGGGAATGTTTTAAGTTAAGATGAGGAAGTCTGTTAATCAGAGACAAGTGACTGGACATAAACTGAGACACAAGGGATCTGTTAAATAAATTGATGATCTGCAGGTGTGGTTTAACCTTTGCCTCAAGTAGCCTTAGGCCTGTTAATGATTTTGTATTTTATTGTTATACAGAATAATTCCAAGAGGGACAGGACATAACTAGGCATGTGTGACCTCCCTTTTCCTCATGGGCCACAACTCAGCTTTAAGGTTTCTTTTTGAATTTTTTAGGAGAATCCCCTTGGCCAAGAGGAGGTCCGTTCAATTGGCGAGGGGTTTTAAGATTTTATTTTAGTTCACACAGTAGTATGTTGCTAATTCATATGAATCTTATATTCAACTAGAACCCCATACCTTATTTATTGTTGTTGTTTTCATTTTTGAACAGAGGTATAACCTTGCATATTTACAGCTTTCCCATGTTTTAGAATCATTTTTATCACATCAGTCATTTTGAATTTTAATTGTTTCCACATAATTAGAAATAGCACCTATTTAAGTTTTATCTGAGTATTTCATTTATTTTTCCCATTTAATGTGATAAAATAATTCATATAAATTACACAGAAAATGTCTTATTTGTCCAGAATCTATTATGTGTTAAGTATAGGAGAGAAAAGTAATATCCTTTCCTCCCCCATCACAAAGTACATGGTGCACACCCCTGTAACAAAAGACAGATTAACAAGAGAAAAGCAAATTTATTTAACAAAGTTTTATGTGACATGGGAGCCTTCAAAAGTAAAGACACAAAAACTCAGGGAAAACTGTATTTTCATGCTAAGTTTGATGGAAGAAGTTGAATAGTTGTGGAGAAATGTGATTGGACAAAAGGGGTATGATCTAATGGTAATAAACTGGGGGAAACTAGCAAGACTTGTTTGTTCAGATTCTTCTTGGCCTGTCTATGTAGTATTTCATTTCCCTCGTGTGGGCAGGAACCCCCTGGAATGTGGGAGTCTTATGAGGTACTTTCAGGGGAGGTAGATTAGAGTATGACCTTTATAGGTTTTATGGCTTGCTTTGGGGGAGAGGATTTCTAGTTTCCATGACCTGCCTTGGGAGAGAGGAATTCTGGTGTCTATGACATGCTTTGGGGGGAAAGGGAGTGGGAGACAGGAAGGCAAGAGAAGGTCAGAGAGACCTTGCTTCTGAAGCCCTCCCAGTTTCCTTCAGTTCAAAGCATTCAGCACACCAAGGCGCCATGTTTCAGGTTATCATGTTCTGAGTCCTAGCAGAAGTATCAAAAATAATAGATTCAAACATACAATCTCCTTTTATGTGAGGTCCTCAAGGGCAAGAAAAGATTGTACATGTCATAACAATATCAGAAATGAGTAACCCAGAATGGTAGAGACCAATGTATCCCAAAAGCCAATTGACTGGTCTGGATTCTTGAGAAAGTTCTAACCTGTCTGTGGTAAAACAAGAAAAAAATAAATGTGTTAGAAAAAAGCCCCAAACTCTGTAAAAGTAATTTAAAGAGGCTTATTCTGAGCTGAATATGTGTGACTGTGACCCGGAACACATGGCCTCAAGAGGTCCTGAGAAAATGTGCCTGAGGCATCAATGTTACAGTTTGGTTTTATATATTCACAGAGACAGGAATTACAGGTGAAATCATAAATCAATACATGGAAGGTGTACATTGGTTTGGCCCCAAAAGGTGGGACATCTGGGAGGGGGATGTTTATAGGTTATAAGTAGATTTAAAGATTCTTTGATTTGTAATTGATTAAAGAAATGAAGCTTTGTCTAAAGGCTTGAAATGTTTCAAGTTAAAAATACGAAGTCTATTAATCAGAGAAAAGCCAGCAGACACATACCAGACTCAAGTGACCTGTTAAGTAAATGGATGGCTTGCAGGTGTGATTTAACCTTTGTCTTACATGGCTTTAGGTCCTATTAATGATTTGGTATCTTATTGTTATAAAGAATAAGTCCAAAAGGGAGGGAGCATAACACATGTGTCTGACCTCCCTTCTCCTCATGGCCAGCAACTCAGTTTTAAGGTTTTCTTGGGGTCCCCCTGGCCAAAAGGGGGTCCATTCAGTCACAGGGGGCTTAGAATTTTATTTTAGTTCACAACTGCATTATAGGGAGGTTTGTTGTTTTGGTTTTGTTTTTGTTTTTTATAAATGTCCTCCTTCTGAATTTAAAGATGTATGTTAATTCTATGATTGTGGTAGCCAACTTTTTATTTTAGAATAGACTTAGATTTATAGAAAACTTACAAAAATGGTCCAGAAATTTTATGTATACTTGCATCCAATTTTCTCTGTTATGATCGTACATTAGCATGGTACATTTGTCACATGTAATGAAATTATACTGATATATAATACATTATTATTAATTAAAGTTGATACTTTCTTAAGTTTTTTTGTTTTAGTTTTTCATTTTCATCTAATGTTCTTTTTCTGTTCTAGAATTCCATCCAGGATAACACATTACATTTAACTATTGTCTCCTTAGAGTTTGAGAATTTCTCAGACTTTCTTATTTTTGATGACTGACAATTTTGAGGAGTACTGCTCTGGTATTTTGCAGACTTACTTTCAATTTGTGTTCCTCTCATGTTTAGGCTGGGTTATGCATTTTGGGGAGAAAGACCATAGAAGTAAACTGCCATTCTTATCACATCATATCAAAGGTACATACAATCAACATGACATCCCTGTTGATGTTAAGCTTGATCTGTGGCTGAGTAGTGTTTGCTGGGCTTCTCCACCATGAGGTTATTCTCCCCCACTCCACCCCTTGCCATTCTGTAGTCTCTGGAAGACCGTCACTATGTGCAGCCCACACATAAGGGGTAGGAGTTATGCTTCACCTCCTTGAGGGGGCAGTATCTGCATAAATTACATGGAATTCTTCTGTATAGGAGATTTGTCTATTTTTCCGTATTTATTCAATCAGTCATTTATATCAGAGTGGACTCATGTATATTTATTTTATACTTTGGGCTATAATTCAATACTTTGTGCTCAATATTTTGGTGCTCAAATTTTTCTAGTTAGGAGCTCTTTTTAAATGGAACAATAGTGATATTTGACAATTATTTTGTAGAGCTTTTTAATGTGTTTGTTTAATATCCTTCCTGGGCCAAAAAATTTGGCAACCCTGTGCTGTTACTTCAGTTGGAAGAGAGGGACCCAGTGAGGATGCATTTTTTACTCAATTAAATTAAAAACACTAGAAACTGTAGGTATATATAAAATGTTTATAGAAAGAGGGTGAAATAATTTCTGGCAAAAAATCAGGGAGGTGACATTCTAGAGAAAGCAAGATTTAAGCATGATCTTGAACATTTTTTAAAGATAGTACTTAATACATTTACTAAAGCTGGTTATTGGAATTGATATGCATTCGCTGCATATAAAAGTTATTCACCTTCACCACCTTGCAGATGCCTAACATTGTATTTGAAATTGAATTTCAAGGCTTCCTATAATCAGCATGTCTCATAACACTTCATTGTAAATAACATTTATCACTTTCCACTTGTGGTGAGGACTATAATTCTATTTTAAAAGAAATTCAAATTGGACCAGAATTATTTCTATTTTAGAAAACTATAGTGGTTGCCAATTGCTTGATGGTGTACTCTACTATTTCCCCAGTGTCAGGATTTGACTGTATATTAAACAGCTCAAGCATTCCATTAAGTAGCTTATAATCAGTTACAATTCCATCCTTATCAGTGGCAATTTCACCTGTCTAAAAAATAAAAGTCTTGCAGTTAATTTGACAAAGTGAACCCCTGTGTTTAATCTCTACTTCCTCAAACATCACTAAGATGATAATATAAATGAGAAAATATATACACTCATGTAGGAAAAGAAATTGGGCGAAGCATCAGAAGACTGGGGAGGCCAACCCGTATTCAGAATCAGGAAAGGAGATGGAGGGGTGGATGTGACTGATGGGAACTGCAGAACTGGTAATAAAATGTGAAAGCCTGCTGCTGCAAGAAATGCCAGTTGGCAACAAGTCAGCCCCCTCCATGCTGGTGCCTTCCCACAGAACGCTGGAGAGTCATGGAAACTGGAAGCCCCAGGGCTTGCTAAAGGTGGGCCAAAACCTGGAGCTCATAAAGGGGAAAAGGTTGGAAGCCTGAAAGTAGATCAGTTGACAGCAGCTCTCTATGCCCACCAAATATAGCCATCCAAATATCCTGTCCTTCCTCAATCTAGCCAAATATCAGATGGTTATTCTCTGGAGAAATCTCAATTGAGAAGTTTAGGCCTCCTGGGGACAACAGGTGTAGCCATGGGCAAGGCTTGGTGCCAGGATGACAATAGGACTGAGGAAAGGTCTCAAGCTCAGCCAAGCTCCCAGGATGCCTATAGCCAGGTTTAAAACCTCCATGCAGGAGGATTCTTCTATGGAGAAGGCAAATAGCTCTGATTATTCTATGGAGAAGGCAATATTAATAGCTTCAGGTAGTAGGACTAGGGGTGGCCCAATAAAAAGCCAGTTCACCACCAAAGCAATGTACAGTGAAAACCATCGGTGGACACACCCCACTCACTCACACAGATCTTACATCTAACTTTTACCTAATCCAATTTTAAATGTAAAAGTATAGCAAGAAAAAGAAGCAATAACTTCAGAATAATAAAGATCATGGGAATTAAGCAATTTAGACTAAATCTTTTTTTTTTTCTTTTTAAGTCATAAGAATGATTGTGAGATACGGTTAGAGTAATTTCCCGAAAAGTGAAAAGAGTGGCTAATCAAGGTCTAGGCCCAAATCTGACTGGGAAGTCCCAGAAAGAGACGAGAAAGCAATGAGAGAGGAAGAAATAGCCAAAGAAGAAATATAAAACTAAAATTCAGTTACCTCAGGATTTACTGACCATCAGAAAGTACAAAAAACATAGACACACACACACACCAAGATACATCATTATGAAATTTCAAGACATCAAGGAAAAGTCTACAAAAAGTCTACAAGTTTCCCAAAAGGCAAACACTGGCCTATAAAAAAAAATCAGAATAAAAGTGGCATGATGCTTCTGAACAGCAGTACTAGAAATGAGGATACAATGGAATAAGGCCTTTTAAATTCTGAAAGAATCAATTTTTGTACCTAGAATTATTATACCAAACAAAACTATTAATATAGAATAAGGGAAGAATAAAGAGATTTTCAGATATATAGGAATTCAAAACATTTGTCTCCCAAACACCATTTCTTAGGAAACTATAGGAAGATTGATCTTCCAAAACAAAAATTTAAATCAAAAAAAGAGGAACCAAGAGTTCCAGGAAGCAGGGTTCTAATACTGGAGCATTACAAGAGCAAGTCAAGAAATGTCCTCATAATGATAAAGCAAAGTTGTGAGGTTTCAGCAGTATAGTGGAAGAGAGCGAACACTCAAGAATGGAAGGGAAGAATGGAGAGCTCTAGAAGTACAATCTCCAGAGAAGAAAGGGGACTGCTAAACTACCAATGAGTTTGACTGTGTGTGAAATAGATGAAAGTTATTGTTAAAGAATTTGGGAAGAATTAGCAGTAAATTATAGAAAATAACAAAAACAAAACAAAAAAGCAAAGCTAAAAGTTGAATAAAAAAGGAAATATCATTTAGAGTAAATTACTTTCCTGAGCAGTAAACAATATTTATATGCTTATCATATATAAACACAGACTACTAATTTAACAAAAACTTTGACAGAATATAGAATACAGAAGATAACTCTATTGCTTGAATATGATCTCAATAAGTAATATCTAAAATGGAAAAAAATCAAGAGTAATATAAGAAATGGAAATAAATATCAAAGTAAATAGCCAAAACAAAAACAAAATCAGAACTCATAATGGTTGTATCCAGGGGTACGAATTAGTGGGTAGGTAAGGGAATTTCTGTTACGTTTGTAAGCCTTATAGGACAATTTGTCTAAAATATGTGGACATACTACTTTGAAAAAAATTAAAACAAATTTTAAAAACATATGTAGGGATCAACTAATGCTACAATTTCCCTGAAATATCTATCACTCCAGTTATCTATTATTGTGTAACAAACCATTCCAAAATCCAGCGGCTTAAAAGAGCATTAGTTTTTTATTTCTCATGATTCCATGAGTTGGCTGGACTAGCTGGCCCAATGTCCCGCTCAATGTTGTGTTGGCTGCAGGTACCCAGGAGATGACATGCAGCAGGGAAGCTTGTCTTGAGGGCCCGAGTTCTCCCCCAGGTGGTTTCTCTCTGGCTAGGGCATGTTTCTTCCACCTGAGCTTTCCACATAACCTCTCTCTGCAACAAGACACCTTAGATTTCTTTTGGCATGATGTCTGAGTTCTAACAGGAACACTCTAGGGAAGACATTCCCCAAGGTGCAAGCACTTATCACACCTCTGCTTACAGCATGCTTGCCAATGTCATATTGGCCAAAGTAGGTCACCTGACCAAACCAGAGTCAGTGAGGAAGAGTTCTAAACAAGTATCTGAATACGGGGAGGCATGATTCATTGGAGGCTGTGCACAGCAATGCACACCTATGACTTTTTGCCTCAGTCTAATATTCTTTATCTTCTTTACCAAGCATTAAAGTTAGACTTACTTAATGAAAGTGTTAAACTTTCCTTTAAATATTTAGTTGAATGTTTTTTGGGGTCGACATAATTTAAAGGATATCACATACCTGATTCCCTCCACAATCAATTAAATAGCATTAGACTAGTCACAAGCTCTGAGGAGCTCAGCAAGGGAGAACATGAAAGCCACTGAAAATCATTACTGAACCACTAAATGACCACAAGCAGCAAAATAAAGAGATTTATTGTCCCTATTGATCATTTGCTTTTGCCTCTTATTTAATATTAGGAGTCTGTTTTTCATTTTCTTTTGATTTGTTGTGTTAGAAACCATTTGTAATAACGCTTCTAAGTCTTTCAAATTTGTAATCTATATGCACTGAAAAATTTTGAAGAATAGTGGACTAATAGCAATAATAATTAATGTATGTTGAACATTCACTGCGTGCCAGGACTTTGCCATATAAGAAATTGAATGTTAGACTTCCCTGGAAACATCCCAGGTCTACAAAATAAAAATTTTACCTGCCTATGAAGAATATGTATTCTATTATTACAAAAACCTCCAGGCTTTGTTTTTGCTACCAGATGTTTGAATATATAAGCTAACTAAAATGCACAGTCAGAATTCAATATCAAGAATTATAATCCTTTCCTATATGTGTGTGTGTATATATATATATATTTCCTCTACTTTTTATTCTTTTTCTTCCTGCTCTTTTTTCTTTATTATTATTATTTCCATGATCGAATAAAACACCTTAGAATATTTAATTTTCCATAAAATCTCTTGAATGTTACTTGTCTTACTGAATTGTCCTTTTCAGCTAAAATTATAACTATCCACCCAACATGACTATTAAAAATGACTGAAAGCACTTTGCAGATATAAGATGTTCTATAAACACTTTTTCACAGTAGTCTACAGCCCATTTAAATGGTATTTGATCTGGCATAAATTGCTATTTCAAGAGTCTTTGAGCCATCATAAATTTGGATGCTGTCCTTGCTTTCTGGGTTTCAAATTCCCCAAATGTTCTTTATTGAAATCCAATATTCATTCCAAAGTATATTACATTGAATTCAACTTAACCGAGAACGGAGCCAAAAAGGCCCCATTCCCTCAGTTGTTCTTGTATTAATGATAAAAATTAGATTCAGGAGATCACATTTGATTAGATTATTCTCTCTCTCAATTGTGATGTTACTTCTGCAGGAAACTTAGAAGGTTTCTTTATCTATAATTTACACATTGGAGAGTGAAGGTGATAGCAATTCCATGTATACACATCAGGGTAACAAGTTTATTTACATGACAGAGAGCATTTTACTTCAAGAAGATAACACTGATTATAAAGCCAGGCTATAAATGAATATATGATAAAAAGTTGAGCAATTTTATTTACTCAAGCTAAAGTATGTGCAATCTTAAGTACCCTAATTTTCCTTCAAGCTCAGAATACCTCATTAAAAAAATAGTTCAATATTGAATTGTTACAGATAGACTTGTAATGTGAAGAACTAAGAATCATCAGACATGGGATTTGTGAAGAGATTTAGGGTATAGAATAGTGGAAAAAGGAACTGAAAGGTGGATAAAATCAAAACAAAGGACCACAGAGATATATAAAAATCTGAAACAAAGTACTTTATTGCATTTTATATGCTGCTAGAGCTTGAGTCAGAGCAGTCTTTAAGGATTATAGATATTTCTGGTAATCATTGAGCAAATACTCGAGCCCAGCATTTCTCACAAGTATTCTGTGAAACTATAACCCTATAAGATACTCTGTGAGAAAAAAAGGGTTTCTACCATACGTCATGTTCATATCACTGTGCACGGTATTCCCAGCCCCTGTAACAGTCAATATTTAGTAGATATTAGCAGATCTGAGAACTTGCATTAAAGACCTCCCTTTTACTTAGTTAATTCTGTTCCCTATTTTAGTTGGCCATGAAACTTATTTCCTTTCTATTTTTCCCCCCTCCCTACATTCCATTTATCATCTTCAGAATTAGTGTTTCCTGAGCTACACTTTAGAAAGCCTGCTCTGTATTGATGATTTTAAATTTCAAGTCAATAAAAAGTTATTAATGTGTCAATAATATTCACAAGAGCTATTGACTTAGAGGTAGCCAAGTCCAGATTTTAGTGAATTGGACAAGAATTTATTATAAAGAGGCTGGGTGCGATGGCTCACACCCGTAATCCTAGCACTCTGGGAGGCTGAGGCGGGGTGGATTGTTTGAGCTCAGGAGTTTGAGATCAGCCTGAGCAAGAGCGAGACCCCGTCTCTACTAAAAATAGAAATTATCTGGACAACTAAAAATATATAGAAAAAATTAGCTGGGCATGGTCGTACATGCCTGTAGTCCCAGCTACTCGGGAGGCTGAGACAGCAGGATCACTTGAGCCCAGGAGTTTGAGGTTGCTGTGAGCTACGCTGACGCCATGGCACTCCAGCCTGGGCAACAGAATGAGACTCTGTCTCAGAAAAAAAAAAAAAGAATTATAAAGAAAACATTGTACAAACAATTTGAAAAATTGTTTGACAATATCTCCTAAAGATGGACACGTATCTACCCTGTGAGCCAGGTATTCCATTCGACCCTGTTGGAGTATGCACGTGTCTGTTCATCCAAGGACATGTACAGGAATAGGTAGAGCAACTCTGGTCTTAATAGTCTTGAAGTGAAAATAAACCAGTCATTGATAAAAGAATTTAAAAATAAATTATGAAATATCCAAGCAATAGAATACTATGTAGAAATGAGAACAATGAAAGTTTTACTACCCACAAAAGCATAGAAGAATCTCATAAATAAACTGCTGAGCAAGAAAAGCCAGGCAAAAAGAATATGTACTATATAATTCCATTTAGGTGAAGGTTAAAATGTAAAAGGCCAAAAGTGATCAATGGTGGCAGAAATCAGAGTAGTGGTTACCTTGAACAGGGCAGAGTTACTAGGGCAGGAGGAGACTTCTGGGCTTCTGATAAAATTCTATATCTTCATCTCAATGTTTGTTTAGTGAAAATTTTGTCAAACTATACACTCAATGAGTTTGGGTTTTTTTTGCATGTACAGAAATCATAAATTAGTTTAAAATGAGTAAAAAGTTTTAAACAAACCTTTTTTTTAAAAAAAAATATAGCTGTCGGAATGGTTTAATGTTTTAAAACATTTTCTTTCGTTTTGCCCAGAAGATGGTTTTCTTAAATGCAAGTGATATTGAACATACTTAAATTAAAACATAAATCTAGCAAGAAAAATGGTTAACTTCCCACATGCCTACACATTTAACACGTACTTAGAGTTAGCCATTAGTGGGGGGCGGGGAGAGGTATGTGTGTGCGCATGCACATTATGTGGAACAGATTCAGGTGAAATAGGGGAACATGTGATAGTATTATTTATTCATTCATTTGACCGTTAGTTAACCAGGTTCTAGGCACTTGGAAAGTATGTATGAACAGAACAGAAAAACTCCCTGTTCTCATAAGCTTGCATTTTAGGAATGTAGGATAGAAACATCATATAAATAAACAGATAAATAAACAAAAAACAATAAATGTTAGATGGGGACAATGGCTATTAAGAAAAGTAAGCAGAGCAAGGGAATAGTGACTGTGTGTGGCGGGAGGGGGGCATTCATATGTGGCAGGGTGTCACCTGCTATGGTCACGGCGCAGGGTCAGGGAAGATTTCTCTGATAAGGAGTCATCTGAGCAGAGTCCTGAAGAAAGTGAAGGAGCGACCAAGCAGAATCTGGGGGAAGATAAGTTTAGACAGGGCAAACAGCAGCTGAAGGGGCCTGTGGGAAGTGCGTGGGCTGACTAGTCAAAAAACAGCAAGGAAATCAGGAGGCTGGAACAGGAAGAACATGAGAGAATGGGAGCATGGACTCAGGCTCTGGAAGACTTTGGAGGGCTTTCAGCGGAGAAGTGACATACTCTGACTTACGTTTTATTTTTTACAGCTTTGTTGAGGTATAATATACAAATAAAAATTACATGCATTTATGGTATGCAGCATTTTAAAAGGATCCCTCTTGCTTCCGGTGAGAAGAGAGACTGGTGAGGAAACAGCTGTTTGGTGACTTAGCTCTCATCTATTGTAGAAGAGATGAGACGTAGGCATAGTCAGGTCACATTTTAAAGATGTAATGACAGAATTGCTAATACATTGGTTGTGAGGTGTAAGCGAAAGAAAATAAAGATGACCCCAGGATTTAGAGTTTGTTCAACTTATAGATTAGAGTTACTACTTAGGGGAAAAACTGTAGGATGTGCAGGTTGGGGAGGCAGAATGTAGAATCAAGTATTCGCTGTGGGGCATGCAAAACTTGAAATGTCTATGAGATATCTGTGTCCAGATGTGGACACAACAGCTGGATATGTGAATATGAAGTTCAGAAAAGAGTTTGGAGGTAGGGATATAAATTTGAAAGTTGTTAGATTCTACGTGGCATTTAAAGCCACGAGAACTGAATGACTTCGGGTAGGAAATGAATATAGATAGCATACTGTACTCATACTAAATGAATATTGTATAGAGAAGAGAAGGAATCTGAAGACTAATCCTTGAGGTACTTGAACATTTAGAGTTTAGGAAGATGATAAGAAGCCAGAAAAAGAGATCAAAAAGGAGTAACAAGTGAAGTAGGACGAGAATCAGAAGTGTGTGAGTTTGTAGAAGTTAATGGAAGAAAGTGTTTAAGAAGAGACTTATCAATTATCTCAAATGCTGCTCACGGTTCAACTAAGATGAAGACTGGGAAAGGACCACTGGATTTGCAATGTAGGTGTCTTGGTAAATAGGACAAGAGGATTTTGTTGTAATGGTCTGGACGAACCCCTGATTGGAGTGGGTTTCAAAAATGATCTAAAGAAAAGAATTAGAGCAAGCTGAGTATGGGCTGCTCTTAAGAAGTTTTACTCTAAGGGAAGCAGAGAATTGGATTTTTGCTAGGTGATGGGGGGTGAAAATAACTTCTTAAAAAAACGATTGGAGATATTTTAGCATGTATATAAATGGTTGGAATGATCAGCAAAGAGGAAAATTGGTGATGCAGGAGAAAGAGACAACTGCAGGCATGACACTATTCAGTAAGGAAGAGACAGAAGGAAGCTGGGTGTCAGGAAAATCTATAAAAATGTTTACCTTTATAAATATAGGTACAACCTAATGAAAGGATTGATTTTTCTCTGATTTATTTTCCTCTCCACATATTCAGCTTACTGGATAGTTGATGCATAAGCTACCAATTAAACCAGAAATTTCTGTGAGAGAGAAAAAAAATGTAAGCCACTAATTTGTCATACATTGTGGTTGATTGCATATATTAATATATATATATATCCATAAGCTCTTTGTTATTGAGACTTTCAAGATAGTCTGAAGACATGACTACATCTCTTTTTGTGTAGTATTCACTTATTACCCAGAATAAAGCAATTCCATCTGCATTCAGATTTTCAAGAGCCTGTTCCATAGTTTCTCTCTTCTAAAATGGTAAATAAAAGGGGAAATAGAAGAAAAATAGGACAAATAAAAACTTGAATGTCAAGGTTACCTATCAACAATGAATTTACTTTTTCAAAGAAGTTAATTATTTAGAGTGCTAGAATAAATGGGTAAGTAGTGGAGAAATCTGTTCTTGTAAGATGTGTGTTTTCTCATATTTTATATCAATTTTATTTCAGTAACATTATAAACTGCATGTTTGATGGTAAGTCAAAACTTTACAAGTTCTTATTGTAAAAAGGAAAAATGAGCTCAGAGTTGGTTATTCTCCATAGCTAAACCAGGAAATCTATGGCAGAAGTAGAATAAAATCTCAGCCTATGGTTTAGACATCAGGCTATTTTTTAAAATTCTTGAACTGATTACATGAATTTTTCTAGGCTTTGATGCTATAAATAATAGTTTCATACATTATTATCAAGGAGAAAAACTATCACTTTAAAATCATCCATGGCACTGAAATTATAAAAAAAAATAGTAAGGATTTACAAGAGTATGTTATCTGATGGAACTTCTCAATACGGTGTTAGGACGCTTAAAGTATTCATGGTATTCTGTATTGCATAGATTCTACTGTGCATAGCTTGCTAACTCAGGCATCTCCTTTCTCCTGACCCCTGGGTGTACTATAGGACAAATCCATTTGCACTTTTGCCATCCTCCTCCTTTTTAAAAATATGTCTGTTGATAGTAGCACTACCCTTTCAGTTATCCTGGATAGGAAATTTTGTTAGCCCTCTCTCACCAGTAAAAATTTAGCCATTTATTAGTGTAAAGTCAACTTTGTATACTTTTCACACGTTTTCCTTCTCACCATACCCCCTGCCATTCTCACAACCAGACCTTTTCTCATATTCTCTAAAAAATAGTCAGAATTCTCATATTTTCAGGATCCCTCCACCCCTAAGACCTGTTCCAGCCTTCTCTCACCCCACTCCCTATTTCACCTTGTATGTTTTGGAAAATTGGTCTTTACCTCTTACCATTTCTTGAACATGCTCTCAGTTTTCCCAACTCTGTGCCTTTGCTCACTGAGTTATGAGAGCCATGAACTGAAGACAAAGTAACAATTTCCCAGTGATGTCATCTGGGGAGCCATCCCACACCTCTGACTTTCTCAACTCCCCTGGTCCTTGAAGGAGCAGCACAAATGTTAGCTCACTTTCAGCCTCAGGACCATTCCTGCAATAGTCATCTTTGCACGTTGTTCTCCACCGTGCCCAGCCCAAGCATTATCCTCATTTTACAGATGACAAAACTGAGTCTCAGGCAGGTTTAATGATCTGCCCACACCCCAGAGCTAGTATGCGGCAGCCCAGGATGCGAGAACCATTGCTGTTTTAGGGCAATCATCTGCTTTCTAGATGTTCTATGACCAAATGCAGAAAGAAATTTGTCATTTTCCACTTTACATAATTTAAATTTGGAAAGTACGAAATGGTGCTTCTCTGTCACTAGGAGTCTTGCATGACTGGAACAGAGTAGATTATTAGTCACATGAGCTGAAAAATGGAGAAAATCTGAGAAATTTCTGAAGTAAGGCCAATAGTAAGGCTATATTTATGACAAGAAAACTGAATAAAAAGCAAATGTTTTAATCTTTTACTTATATGTTTTAATGATCAAAATAAAAAAACTTCAAATATTTGGAAATAACCTAGATGAACAGTTACTAAGTGGTTGGTATGGGCCAGACATTTTTAGATAGCTTATATATATGAATTTTTAAAATTTAGTCATTGTACCAATTCTGCAAGTTAATTATTACCATAACCATTTTATAGTTGAAAGACAGAAGCAAAAGGATGAAATAACTTGACCTGGGGTAAATATTAGTATTATACTTGGGATTCAAAGCTGAACGACTATAGAACCTATGTGGTTTCACTGATTTAATCGAATGTTTAAGATTGTATAGACAAAGGGTAACATATTTTAAGGTTACTTCCTAATCACACTTATAATGGGGAAATAGCTGAGGCTTTAGGTGACAATAAAGACTATGGCTCCTAATTCCGTATATTAAAAACCACATTACAAACAAAAAGCAATAAATTTACTTGCAAATAACTTCAAAAATTATCCATCTTTCTTTGCTGCACTGAAACTGCATCAGCATTAAAATTGATAAAGAAATAGATCGTAGGGCAGAATGAAGATTCCTGGCATCACCACAAAAATTTCCAAGCATTTAGTAGTAATGAAATTTGATCCAAAGCAGAATTTTTTATTATATTTTAGTATAGGTGAAATGAGAGGCGTTGACTTCCGGGTTGATCTAAGACCACAGATTAAATCGAATTAATGCCTGCAGTACTAAAACACTGGGCAGAATAAAAGCAAAGCTGTCTCCATGAGCCTAGTCTCACTCCCTAGAAGATTACCTGGTCAGATTACAAGGCCAATGTGCAGCATTTTTCTGCAGTTATCCTGTCCTGCCCAACTAACCTTGTTGTGGCACAGCATTTTGGTTGTGATTTTTTTAGAGTTGATGTGTCTCCCATACTTACAAAATCTGAAAATTTTCATTTTCCCTTTCATCATACAAATTGATCGTTGGTCTGTGTTATACAGGTGTAACCAATTTAAAAAGCAAAACTACCTGTTAAAATATTACTTTGACCTATTCATATTTAATTTAGGCCTCACATTAAATAGAACTTGAAAGGGTTTTGTAGACTTCTCAGACTTGTTTACAGCCTCAAACACTGTTTTTTGTAGTAAGATAATATGGATTTATTTTAATACATTCTTTCTGAATATTTTGACCATAATCTTGGTCATTGCATACTCTTTTCATCTCCACTCTGCACCTGTGGAGATGAAACTTGACATAGGCATTGGGTATTTTGATTTGAAAGGTGTGATATGGAAAATATGAGTATTTTGCCTACTGCTTCTACCAACAGAATTTATCATAGTTCTTAGAATTGCCTCTGAGAAAAGTCATCTGCCTGGGGGTTTACAACAAGGCTGTGGATGACTGAGGTCATATGGCACTGAGTTAATTTTTATTTCGGACCTCAGCTCTGGCTCATTTCCTGACTCTCTTGAGTGACTCTAGTCTATCGTTTTTTCATGCTCCTAGTTTCCTGAAACTTTTAATCCTGGAACCAATGTTGCTTTGCATCATAAACCTAATGGCCAAATGCTTCAAGAGACTCTACTAATCATCACAGTGGCCAGGCCCAGGAAGGAGCGTGCTGCCTCATGTGGCCTTTGAGCTTTGAACGGAGCCCCTGTGGTCTCTGGGCAACATTCCTTTCAGCAGCCCAAATGAAATTTCCCCTAAGCTGGTAATTGTCTTGCATGTTTAGCAATCATCTTTGAATTTTTCCTCTGTCAAATTACAAAATTTATTCTGTAGTACTCTGTCATCTTGCTAGGGTGTCTCAGTAGGACATTAAAACCTTAACAGAGACCTTAGAAACATTTCTACCAATTTATAATAATTGCACATATTTGCAAATTCTCTTTTTCTTTCCCACACTCTTATTACCACTACTACCATATTGTCAGCAGGTGAACTTTCTGGTAAGAAATTCTAATCAAATGACCATTCATTAAAAAAAAAAAAAAAAGAACTCACAGAGAGAAAGAGAGAAAGATGGAGGGGAAGTGGATATATTTTCATATGCAATTAGAATGACTTCAAGCTTCACTTTAGAGCTGCTAAAATGGGAAACTGTAAAGCAAAAACTTCATACCAGAACCCTATAAGATATATAAATTCCAAGAATCCCTTCTGGGGGATGTGATTTGGAACACTAAATTCATGGAGGTTCTCTTTGAACAATAAAAATCTCTCTCCAATAGGTCTCTCTGCCTAGCACACGTCCCATTGTTGCCTGGGACATTATCTTGTAATGATTCAAAAACTCACTTATGATTATCAGATCTCAGTGACAGTGAAAATGTCTTGAAGGAATGGTTTTCACTCCACTTAACTAGATGGAGTACAATGTTACCTGTTTCACTGAGAAAAAGACTGAATTGTGATGCTAAAGTTCAGGTCATTTCAAATCACTCCGTCAACTGTTTATAAATAGCAGATGCCTTTTTGCATTCATTCTACATGTCTCCACTGTGATATGTTCCAATCAGATGTTTATTATTCTTCCCCACTGTTTGGATTCCTTAAACCGCTAAAACGTCACATGAGGCGCAAAGAAAATTCTGCTGGCTTTTGTGTGGTTATTGTTGCTAAGGAAACCATTTCCTTTTCACTACAGTGTATGGGACATCTGTGCCACACTGAGTCTGCTGCAGAAAGACAACTAATGTCAGGAACAGAGAGGAAAGAAAGAAGGAACATAAATGAACAAGACAGGAAAAGTTAACACAACACTCCTTTTAAATAATATTCTGATAGTGATTGGTGGGTTTTTGTAATGTTAGGAAAATTGCAAGATGTGTATGTGTAATTCTTAGTAACACAGAATATCTTTATGTACATCACTGCCACTGCCTAACCTGGATCTCTTATTTCCCTTCTGTGAACCCCATTGAGGCATTTACCCTAATTGAGCTTTTGCAAATCTTTCGCAAACTTCATCACAGCTATTACCGCTTCCCAGAGAAAGCAGCAATTGTGTTCTGAGCCTAGTGACCATGTTAACATATTTGAGACAGCATTCCTCTCCTCTCTGTGGTCTTCTACCATTATTCCCAAATCCTACCCCACTCACATTCTTCTCTCTCCTACTTCACTCATACTTTCATACCCTTTCTCTTCTAAGGCTACTTCCCTCCTACTTTAGACTATCCCCTGCAACCTTTCCCTTTCCTCCCTAAAATATTTGTTTCTTATTAATAATTCATAGAGTCAGGATGCTGCTGTTTCTTCATTCATTCCAAGGGAAGTCTGCTTGTTCTCTCAAACCCCACAACCCTGGTGCCAGAAGAAAGAAGAGCTGATCTTCTGCATCCTCAATGCCTCTTCTAGGCATTAGTCTTCCCACCTTGGTCTAAAATCTTCCCTCCTCAATTTCTCAAAGAACTACAAATACGCCTACCATTTGATCCTGCAATCCCACTGCTTGGTATCTACCCAAAGAAAACCATTATATCAAAAAGATACCCTGCACTCGTATATTTATTGCAACATAATTCACAATCTCAAAGATACAGAATCAACCTAACTGCCATCAACTGATGAGTGGATTAAGAAAATGCAGGATATATATACCGTAGAGTTCTACTCAGCCGTAGAAAAGAATGAAATAATGTCTTTGGCAGCAACTTAGGTGGAACTGGAGGCCATTACCCTAAGTAAACTAACTTAGGAACACAAAAATAACTGCCACATGTTCTCACTTTTAAGTGAGAACTAAGCCGTGGCTACCCAAGGACATGCAGAATGTTACAATGGACATTGGAGACTCAGAAGAGGGGAAGGTGGGAGGGGATGAGGAATGAAAAAGTACCTGTGGGGTACAGCGTACACTATTTGGGTGATAGGTACACTAAAAGCTCAGGCTTCACTGCTGTACAATATACACAGGTAACAGAATTCAACTTGTGCTCCCTAAATCTACTGAAATAAAAAAAAAGGAAAAGAGAAAAGAAACCACAGACTTTGCATCAGAAATTATGCAAACGAAGAATGTGAGATGACATCTTTAGAATTCTGAGAAAAAAAATGTCAACTTTGCATTCTATACACAAAAAAAATACAGCTAAAATATGAAGGTGAAATAAAGATTATTCCCAACAGCCGAGAGAATTTGTTGCCAGCAGACGTGGATTACAAGAAATGTTAAAGGAAATTCTTCATGCTGAAGGAAACTAATACCAGATATGAACTTAAATCAATATAAATGAACAAACAGTAGAGCACTGATAAATATTTAAAAATTAAAATTTTTAAAAAATCTTCCCTCCTTAACCCTGTTACCCTTCTTTTCAGTCATCTGCCTTTCACTGTCACCTGCCTTCCAGTCACTCCCTTTGTTATTGAAGACTTTGGAGCCTGAGTTATGTAGTCTTCCTTCACGATGACCTATGATATCCGTTCATGTAAGCAGCCCAACAAATAACCTAGTCTCACAGTTACTAAGCTCTTTTCCATTTCAGCCACCCACTCACCTGCCCAGAATCTTGTACTTGCTAGAACTTCAAAAGTCCAAACATCAGCTCATCTCTCTCATGAGCTCACTCCTACCACACCTTCTTTCCCATTTCTTAGATACCTCCAGCTCTTGATCTCAGTATCTTCCTGGTGTGTCTGCTTCTTGTCTCTTTTTCTTCTTATTAATCCTGACACTTTGATGTTCATTTAACTGCTCTGCAATTTTATGTGTATCACTGGTGCTTTCTGAATCTTCTGCTGCACCTCTGTGAATCTCTGTCTCAGCCTCGCTCCTCCATTTTTCTGTGGCCCCTGCCCAAGATCTCCAACTTTGGGTTTTGCCGCCTTTTCCTTTCCCTTGGACAACTGAGTGTGCAATGCCCAAGAAAGCTCCAGATTGAGGCAACTTAACAATTTTATAAATCTAAGATCTTCATCCTGAGCTAGGCCTCAACTCTACCTACGACAAAGATTATGCATTATCCTTGATCGACCTTCTCTCTTACTATCTTAGATAGCAATTCCTGGTGCTCTTAGCAAATAGTTCAGCTTTATAAGGAGCAGCTTTATACGGTGCAATCGTTAAGAACATGCTATCAGATGGGAGACAAAAGGCTGACTGTCAAACAAAAGAACAGAAATTCAAACCCAAATTTGAAGCCCAGTAAGAATTTCTAGTTGTATATTATTATTGATACTCTCATAAGAATAAAGTTTTAGTTTTTATAACACCATTCTTTCAAAACTATAAAAAAAATCTTATGCATATTTTTCACACTCTCACAACTTTTTATTTAAAAAATACCTAGATTAACACTTAAGTCACAAATTATTTTAGAATATGATCATTTAAGTATTCCAATGATGACATTTTGCCACATCAAATTTGGCATTTTTCTATGTCATTTTATTCATTCTCCCTTGGAAACTCTATTAACTTTCATGGTTTCAATTATCACCTCAAGAATATGCCCCCAAACCAATCTGTAACTCTCACCTCTCTTTTGAACTTCAGTCCCAACTGTCCAAATGTCAGTTGGACATCTGTGCATGAATATTCTGCTGTCATTTCAGACTCACCATTTTGAAAATGATTATATATTCCTAACCCCATCTAAATCTGTTTGCTGACTTCAATACTTCTATACAACATACTCCGTCCTAAGTTTGATTATTAATGTTAATCTTCATTTTCTTTTCTCTCTCTCCCAAGGATGTTTTTTCTCAACTTCAATTTTTTTTTTCTTGTGTCTCATTAAGATATCTCCATATTGCTTTCCACAGAGGTTGCACTAATTTGCAGTCCCACCAGCAGTGTATGAGTTCAACTTCAATTTTTTCACACTCAGAGTTCCCTTATTTATCTCTGCTTTGTGTAGGGAATGGGACATGTAAGTTTCTTTTGTCATCCTTCAAGCTCCATGCCCTTGGTGAATGTATCTTTAATCTACAAGTCCTCATGTAGACATCTTGTCCTTTCTTTATTTGTCTACTTTAGCCCCTACTTATTCTTTTTACTCTTTTTTCATTTTTTCCTTATAAGATTGTTTTTTCGTTTTTGTTTTTCTTTTTACTTGGATAACTGTATGGGATACAAGTGTAATTTTGTTACATGCATAGATTGTGTAGTGCTCAAGTCTGGGCTTTAGGGTATCCATCACCAAAATAATAGACTTTGTACTCACTAAGTAGTTTCTCATCATCCATCGCCCTCACACCTCCTCACCCTTCCAAGTTGCCTTATCTATAATTCCACTCTTGGCGTCCACATATACACATTTTTTAGCACCTACTTATGAGTGAAAACATGCAATATGACTTTTTGTGTCTGGCTTGTTTCCGACTTAAGATAATGACCCCCAATTCTATCCATGTTGCTGCAAAAGATATGATTTCATTCTTTTTTATGGCCGAATAGTATTCACATTTTATTTATCTAATCATCCATTGATTGATACTTAGGTTAATTCCATATATTTACTATTGTGAATATTGCCACAGTAAACATATGAGTGCAGGTATCTTTTTGATAAATTGACTTCTTGTAAGATTGTTTTTCAATATTGCTGAAATTTCTCAGGTGTAACTGTAGGTGGCAAAAGAAAAAATACACACACTTTTATACACACATGCATGTGCATAAAACATGTGTGGATTACCCATACCAATTTTACTACAATTAAACACTTCTCAAGCCAGGATCTGACAATGAGTATAACGTCACATATGTTTTACAGATGAAGAAATTGGGGCACATAAAGATGAATTACAATAAAATCTCAGTGAGAGGAGAATGTAGGGCTTTAAACTAGCACTCTGATTTCAGGTACTTTTTCTGCTGAGCGCATTCTCTGTATGCAGGACAAGTTTAAACTGACCTTAATACTAATGAGCATCAGCATGGGAAATGATTTAATCTCAGACCAAATAATACATACTCTTTGACAATTAATTCATCATGGTAAATATCAAATTTACACAATCAGTAACTGCTTTAACTAAGCCCCATAGCAGTACAGGAAATATTACTACTAACAAACTAATCTTTTCTGAGTTATATACCTATTACTGACCCCCTTCTTTTTTCTTATTTCTTCCTAAACTATGGAAAATTTGTTAAAACTTTGTTAAATTTGAATTTTTGTGGTTTTAAATTAGTCAGATAACAAACTCTCTAATAAACGAGTCAACCAAGGGGTGGAGAAAAGAGAATCCTAAATATATCCATAAATCTTTTTTTTTTCTGAGAAAAAGTCTCACTCTGTTGCCCTGGCTAGAGTGCCGGTGGCGTCACCCTAGCTTACAGCAACCTCAGACTCCTGGGCTCAAGTGATCCTACTGCCTCAGCCTCCCAAGTAGCTGGGACTACAGGCATGTGCCACCATGCTTGGCTAATTTTTTCTATACATATATATATTTTTAGTTGTCCAGCTAATTTCTGTTTTTTTTTTTAGCAGAGACGGGGTCTTGCTCTTGCTCAGGCTGGTCTCGAACTCCTGACCTTGAGCGATCCACCCACCTCGGTCTCCCAGAGTGCTAGGATTACAGGCTTGAGCCACCGCGCCCAGCCTGTACTTCTCTCTTTTGCCACCAATATGGCTTCCCCTCCTGTTGTTCCAACTTTGATGAGTAATAATACCATTCAGAATTAATTATCCTTTTGAACGCTCACAGTGTGCTGGTTATTACATGTATCATCTCATTGAGGACTATGAGGACACCTCAAACAAAGTTGTGAGGTAGGTATTAGTATTTTCCTGTTTTACAGAGGTGGACACCAAGACAGGAGATTAAGACACTTGCCCAAGGCCAGAGAGACAGTAGGGCAATCTGACTCCAGAGTTAAGCAGCCTGCATCCGCCCAGGAGCCGAAGGAGGCGGCGGAGGAGGCAGATGGTTAGCAGCAGCAACAGTACTGGAAGCTGGGGAGCCTCTCCTTCCCCACTTCTAACCAGGCGCCCCATTGTGTTGATTTTGTCTTCTAATTAAGAGCTAACATTTAAAAAGTACTTGAGTGTGTGCCAGGAACTATTCTGAAGGCTTTCAACAACCACATGAGGTGGAGTATGAACCTCTCCACGTGCGTGGAGAAACTGAGGCACAGAGAAGGTAAGTCATAGGCCCCTGAACAATGAAGCCAGGACTCAGACCCAGGCAGCCAGGCCCGAGAGCCCACATTCTTCACCACTTCTCTGGACCATGGCTGGGCGACACCCCTTCACTGCCCTCCTCGCGCGCCCCCGCTGTGGCTAACTGGGCTCTTAGCATCGCTTAACCGAACTATGAGGACAGCTCCCCTGACCGTCTGTGCCTGGATTCTCCCTGCCCCCTCACTCCGATTTTACCCTCCACACGGCCACCACATGGTCTTTGAGAAACCAAACTCTGGTCATGTCTTTTTTCTGCTGGAAGAAACCTGAGCTGGCTCCTCAGCGCCTGCAGAATCGAGTTCAGGCTCCTCACGCGGCATTCCAGGCTCTTCTCAGGCCAGCTCCAACCTCCACGGCCTCGTCCCCAGCACTCCGCCACACCAGCCACCTCCTTCCTGTTCTGTGTCTCTGCGCACGCTGTTGCCTCCGCTGGGCACGTGCCCCCTTGTCTTCTCTGGCTGGGGATCTTCTCTTGGCTCCCCGTGCAGCCCCCGGCCCTCCTCTGTGCTCCCCATCGCCGACCACGGTGATCATCAAGGTTGTTTTCATCGAGTCACACCTCATCAGAGCCTCCCTGGGCGCAGAAAGGTCAAGAGCTCCCAGCAGACGTGCCCCCGGGACCGACATGTGCAGCCCACTGTGGCGGGAGCTGCTTTTCTCCTGTCCTCAGGCAGCCACGGGGCTGGAGATGGGGACCCGCTGCGCTGCAGGGCGGGAGGGCAGCCTCGGCTCAGTTCGGTGGGGCCTGAGCGCCCCGCACTGGGTTTCCAGCACAAACTGCCAGACTAATCACGAATAGTGCGCAGTTAACTTTGCAAAATGGGGTATCCAGCCACTAAGATGCGAGGTGGACATCTGGGGGAAGTCACTGCCCAATGCGAGGTGTGATCTGGGGCCCAGGCGAGCAGGAAAGGATGGAGGACGTGGTTGCACAGGGGACAGCGATGTGTGGGGAAACTGCGGGGAAGACAGATCAGAACCGTGTTTCTCAGAGACTGCAGAGAGGTTTTCTGCTCATCCAGTTTTATTTATTGACCTTCACTTCAACCCTGTGGGGCAGGTAGAGCAGACTTTACTACTCCATTTTACAGAGCGGGAAACTGAGGCTCAGAGAAGTTACCTGACTGGGAATCGTGCGGGTGAGTAGAGGAAATAAGGCTGAAATGTAGGATTTTTGGTTCCAGGTCACAGCTTACTCCTTGCTATGGTTTGAACATATGTGTCCCCCCAAATTCATATGTTGAAACTTAACCCCCAAGGTGATGGTATTAGAGCGTGGGGCCTTTGGGAGATGATTAGGTCCTGAAGCCTCTGCCCTCATGAATGGGATTAATGACCTTATAAAAGAGGCTTCAGAGAGCATTCGTCCCCTTCCATCCCTTCTGCCGTGTGAGGACACAGCAACAAGGCTCCACCTCGGAAGCAGAGAGTGGCCCTCACCAGACCTCTGCGGGTGCCTTGATCTTGGACGTTCTGGCCTCCAGAACTGTGAGAAATAAATTTCTGTTCTTCATAAAGTACCCAGTCTAAGTTATTTCCCTATAACAGCAGGAACTAAGACACTCCTCTATCCTAGGGCACCACCAGCCTGCAGGGTGCTTTGTGCAAATATGAAAATGGCACCTTCTTCCTCTTAGCAGGAGCAGGAGGTACCCACAGGGCCGGCATGGCGAGCAGAGCACCAGCTGGACCACAGTCCCCCTCACCCTCCGCAGCACACCCCGCACAGTCTAGGGGTGGCACTCTGCTCTGCCCCACCCAGGTTCACTACCACACAGAGAACCCCACTTCACCTTCGGACCCTCTCCCATGGGCACTCTGGTGCCTAGGGCTGGACGGTCACAGACAGGAAATCTGTGGTTGGGGGTCGTGCTTTCCAGGGGTGACCTGCTGGATATGTGAGCAGCACCCACCACCAGGGTCCTGCCTGGGCCGCCCCCCACAAAACTCTGTCCTCATGAAGCCCCCAATCTATTTAATGTCTCCCCCGTCGCCAATGTCTTCCTGGCAGCAAAGGACATCCTGTGATACAGTGCTTCACACAGTGTGCGTGCTCCATAAATACTGAATGATGACAGGATATTTTTTTCAAAAAGATGAAGGTTCCACCTCTCAGGACTCTCTTTTGCTGTACATCTTTGCCAAGAGTGGGTTAAGGCGGTCCATCTTTTAGCAAGAATCAGGGTTTGGAGATTAGTGAAGTGAGAATTGGTCAGGTTTAATGGCACAGATAATATTTTATTTTTATTTCAATTTTAATACACTATCAACATGCAATGAAGTAAAATATACGGCAACACTTGAGGAAGGAACTGCCCTCCAACTTATCTTCAGTTACCAATTTGGGACCAGTTTCTCAAGTTATTTTTCTGCCAGTCTTGAGAATCTCAGAAAATTTTGGCTTCATCAAAATGATATATTAGGAAGGGTAAAGGTCACCTTAAACTTTGCACAAGAAATCAGAGTAGTGTTTGACCATGACACTTGAAATTTTTTTCCCCAAAGATATAAAAAAGCCAGGAAAAAAGGAAAACTTCTTTCCTCTGAACAATGAACTTTCTTCATTGTCTGCTGGCATCCAAGATATTTACTTTGACCCCAGATGCCATTAGATGTACAATTTGGCTTAGTGAGCTGGGAACACTGACCTAGCTGTAAATACTCTCAGCATTGTCATTCTTCATTTTTGTCTGTGATTCCATTTAGACTGGATATCCTTTGAGTCAGGGACCATATCTGATTCATCCTAGAGTCTCTACCACCCAGCACACTGCATGGCACAGAGAAGGCACCCATTATAGGTTTGATGAGTGGGAATAATGATAACAATAGTTAATGTGCATCGAGCATTTACAATGGGCCAGATGCCTTTTGTGTATTTTATTTGTAGCATTTTACATTTGCTATTCCATATAACCTTATGAGTGGTATAATGGATTGAATTGTGTTCCTCCCAAAATTCATATGTTGAATCCCTAACCCCCAGTACCTCAGAGTGTGACCTTATTTAGAAATAGGGTTGTTGCAGATGGAATTTGTTAAGATGAGATCATACTGAGGTAGGGTGGGCCCCTAATGTCCTCACATGAAGGGGAAATCGGGACACAGACGTTCTTACAGGGACAAGACCGTGTGAAGATGAAGGCAGAGATCTGGGTGATGTGGCAGACGCCAAGGAATGCCAAAGAGCGCCAGCAACCCACTGGCAGCTAAGAGAGGCATGGAACAGATTTTTCTGTCACAACTTACAGAAGGAAACGACACTGTCCGCATCTGAATTTTGGACTTCCAGCCTCCAGAACTGTGAGACAATACATTTCTGTTGTTTAAGTGACACTTCGTCACAGCAGCTCTAGAACACCAATACAGGTGGATATTACCATTGTTCCCATTTTATAAATGAGGAAAATAGAGCCCTGGAGGAATTAAATAACTTTGCCAAAATCTCATAGATAGCAAGTGTTGAGACCAAGCTAGAAACCTGGGTTCTCTGAGTCTACACAACTTACTGCTTCCTTCCATGAAAAAACTATGTCTGTGTCCTGCCCGTGGGATCTTAAGTGAGTTGCCTAAACTCTCATTCTGTTTTCTCTTTATTGAGCCAACTTTCTGAGCGTTGGAATAGTAGGAAATATATCCTTTTTCCTCAAAGAGTTTATAGTGCAATTGGGAAGACAAGGAAAGTGAAGAAAGCTAGCACCGAGAGCCAACTACATACCAGGAGTTTCACGCAGGGTATGTCAGATGATTCTCACACCATATTAAGAGGAGATTGAGGCTCAGAAAGTGACACTGATTGTCAAAAGTCAATTGATGAGCCTGAGAAGCCCTAGCTAAGTCTGTTTGATTTCAAGACGCACCGGCTTGCTATCCCCCTACCACTTTGGAAACCTCCACATAGCATTCCCAGAGCAAGATGTGAGCAAGTGAATAATAATAGCCCACATATGCCTGATGAGGGCTCAGACCAGCTCTTGCCAGTCCTGATATAGGGGCAGTGGTGGGTACGAGGGATGGAATTGGAGAGACGTGGGTAACTCTTACTTTACCACGCTGCTCTCTTTGTGATATGAAATAGGAATTCACATCCTAAGTTTCAGGGAAGAAGAAATGTCTAAGATAGTAGTTGGAGAAAATATTTCTAGCCTCTGTATAGATGGCACATAGTGAGGAGAAATAGGAGCATTCAAATGATTTCCCTGTCTTCCTAGGAATGTTCTCCCCTCTCCAAAAATGCCTGGCTGTAGTGGATACTGGGGTGCACTCTCTAGATTCCCCCTTTCAGGGGCAAGCATGCTACCAGCTACTGAGTTTCTCTCCAGAAACTGAGCTCAGCGGAAGAGAGCCATCCCACCCAAGGTCTTGCCCCCTGGTGGCTATTGGGTATGAAGATCCCAGCGTTTTGCCTCAAGATGGGACAACTCTTCAGAGTTCAGCATTCCAGTGGCAGAGCTCTGGTGGCATTTGTTGGCTGGGACCTCTATTGCAGTTTAACTTCTCCCTCTGCCAGACCTGCTTCTCTTACTCCCCAATAAACTGCCCACATGCAAATATCCTCCTCAGAGGCTGCATCCTAGGAACCCCGATCTAAGTCACTAGATAAAAATGATTGTTTAAAGACTGGAACAGCTCGCAGTGTAACGGTAAGAGGACAAGAAAGCATAACAAAGTCAGATGTATGCTATGATACCGATTCTTTATTTTTCTTTCTTCCTTTCTGTCTTTCTTTCTTTCTTTTTTTGTTATGAGACGAGGTCTCACTCTGTTACCCTGGCTAGAGTGCAGTGGGCCCACTGCAACCTCAAACTCCTGGGCTCAAGCAATCCTCCTGCCTCAGCCTCCTGAGTAGCTGGGACTACAGGCACACACCACCACACCTGGCTAATTTCTCTATTTTTCTGTAGAGACAGGGTCTCACTCTTGCTCAGGTTGCTCTTGAACTCCTTGCCTCAAGCAATCCTCCCACCTCAGTGTCCCAAAGTGGTGGGATTACAGGTGTGAGTCCTGCCGCCTGGCCAATGATACCAAATCTATATGAAAGAGGATACCATAGTGATTCAGAGCTTGAGTTCCAGAGGTAGACCTGGGTTCAAAAACCATTTCCAACAATTACCAGCTGTCTAACCTTGAACAAATTATAAAACCTCTGCAAACCTCAGTTCTTTCATCTGTAAAGTAAACTGATGTCTTTCTATGAAAAGTATTTGAGACCTAAAAACAAATCACTTTCTTCAGAATATACTAAAAGAACAATGTAAAAGGGCAACATGAGGGATCTTCATGATGTTGGAACTGTCTGGTACCTTGACTGTGTGGGAACCTATGCAGATGATAAAATTGTATGGAACTTAATACACATACACACACAAATGCATACAAGTAAAATGGGAAATCTGAATAAGATGGTGGATGATATCAATGTCAATATCATGGTTGTGATATTATACTGAAGTTTTGTAAAATGTTACCAAATGGGGACCATAATAATGTCTCCTCTTGGGTTGCTATGTTAAGAGTAAATGACATGGTGTATGTAAAACTTTTAGCACGGTATTAACTCTTTCAGGAAAAAGACTGGGAAGAAGTCTGCTACTATGTTAATGCTTGGTACCTCTGAGTACTAGAATTATGAGAGATTTTTGGTTTTTTTTAATTCTTTGTATTTCAAAAAATTTTCATCATTAACGTTAAAGGGCATTAAAGGGCATTTCTGACGGCCTTTGCAGCATCTGTGCTTCCACCCCGGTTGTGCCTAATTTCCATTCGGGAATCCATGTGGTCCAGAGACTCTGATTCCATGTTCCCTACCACTGCTACACTGCCAGGGAAAAGTTTATAACAGAGACTTATCCAGTCTACTTGTTTCATTCTTGGCTATAGTAGATACCCCAGAGATTGTTTCGGGGTAGGCACATGACCTAAGCCATTCCTATCAAAGGGAATCTTTGGTCTCTTGCTTGGTATGCTGAAAAAAAAAAAGAGGATACTCTCTCACCTGCCCTGAATGAGAAAGCACTTATCTTAGGAGCTGTTGATAGCTGTCTTCTGACCATGAGATGAGCCTCCCTTAGGATGAAGTGGACACTCTGGAAAGCAAAGAAAGAACAGATTCTTGTCCTTATTGACATACTAGTTCTCTGGATCAAGACGTATCCTATCTCTGGACTTTCCAATTACATGAGTAAATAAATTCTCTTTATTTTTCAAGCAAATTTAAATTGAGTTTCCCATTACCTGCAACATAAAGACTTTTGAAACATTTGTATTATTTTCATAATCAGAAGTTAAAATGTATGTGTAGAAAAATACCACCCCTTCCAAAGGGCGTATGCCAAGCCCCTCCTCCATCCATGGTCCGAGACTCCACTGGTCCAGGGTGACTTTCCTATCAGCTCTAGCCCTGGTTGCCTGGAAGTCCATCTGACACTGAATAAACTCATGCCTTATATTGCTCTCTGTCCCTGGTGCATCTATATTGTCTTCCAGTGAGTCAGAAAACTGCTTGAGAGGAGGGGATCATGTCTTATCATTCCCATAAATCCCACAGTACAATTTCATCAATCCTATAGAGTTATATTTCTTAGGTCTCACTTTTATGAAAAGCCTCAATTCAGACTTTGACATTATCTCCCAAAGAGGTTAAACAAATAGTTTGACTTTGTGTATTAGACTTATTAATTTGTCAGTAAACGCATTAATATGTCAGTAAAACTACTGGAATATACAACAATTTAATTTTTTTTAACATCTGGGAATCTCTGGCAATTGAAAATGTGCTCTGAGACGTGCTGGGTGCCAGGCACAGTGCGGGGAACAGCAGTTATGACGTCATTGAGTTCTCAGTGCAATCTTTTCACTTTCTAATTGAGGAAACTGAGGCCCACATAGGCAGAGGGACTTGTCCAGCCAGTGTCCATTGGTGGCAGAGCCAGGCCTCGAACCCAGGTCTTCTAGTTGCCCAATAAATACTCATTAAATTGGTTAAAATCATACCGGTAGAATTACCTACAAAGCATTGTGCAAATTCACCTTTTAAGGTGCCCCGTAAATGCTTCGGTAAGAGTTTTACAGCAGGTTCAAAGTTGTTAACTCATTTTTCAGCTTGTCTGTGGCCCCACATGATATAGAGCACGAGGCCGATGTAGGAAGGGATTTTTCTCCACCAGTCAGTCAGGTGGCTTATTTCAGCCCCCGGAGTAGCTGTTAATCAGGTTTCAATAGACTTCAGCGTTTCACTCAGAACCTGTTGGCAATCCTAAACTCTACCGGTCCTGTCATCTCTGCAAAATGAGCTCTGGCTATGGCCCCATCCGTTTTCAATTTTATTGAGGGATCCCTTCAGAACAGTTCCTGCTGCCGCATTAATACGGACCTCAGCAGGGACCCCCTTCCTTACCCCAAGCTGCTCTCTCAGGGTACGAAATGATGTGCTCCAGCTCTGGGAGATTTAAGAGCATCCAGGCAAGTTTTTAATGTGCTCTTTGTCCCCGGGTCAGTCCAGTACCTCCCATGCGCAGAGCGGCGGCTATTTGGAGCCAATAATACTCCTCTCTAGGGCGGTCAGACCCTGTCCAATTTTTTTCCTTACATCTTTGCAGGGGATTCTCCTGCTCTGCTTCTCGATTTTTATCAGACCTGTTGAATCCCTTCTGTGACTCTTCCCTCCATCCCAACCTCCTTTCCCAAGCAGATCTAACACAAACAGCACCTAACATGCTGAGCAACTACTGCATGCCAAACTCGGATCTAGGGAGATTATCCCATTCAAACTCACGGTCATCTGATGATAAGGACTATGATCGGTCCTCCCCAGTTGAGGAAAGTGGGACTTCAGGGAGCTTAAGTAACTGGCACAAAATCACACTGGTAAGAAATATCGGTGTTGGGCTCTTTGAAGCCAGGCAATTCAATCCCAGGGCTAGCACCCTTTATAACAGTACTGTACTGTCTCAGTTTATGAATTTGATTCCCTCGGAATCTTGTAATATCACTTCCACCCACGTGCAAGTAACGCCCAATCCTGTCTTTTTTGAAAAACAGTTTCATTTCTTAGGCACTAGAGTCATAGTGCTTAGAAACCATGGCTCTCAACAGAGAGTATTTCAGACCTAAAATTATTCTCCTTGAAATATTAAAAGAATATTGCAAAAGGGTAACATGAGGGACTCTTGTGATATAACTGTTCAGTGCTTTGACTATGTCTGAACCAATTCTCTCTCTCTCTCTCTCTGTCTCTCACACACACACACACACACACACACATACACGTAAGATGGAAAATCTGAATAAGGTGGTGGGTGGTATCGATGTCATTATCCTGGTTGTAAGATTGTACTGTAGTTTTATAAAATGTTAACATTGGGGGAAACTGGGCAAAGTATTCTTTCTAAAAACTTCATGTGAATCTATAGTTTTTAAAAATGAAGGGAATAAAAGGAACATTGCAAAATAAAAATTGGCTGTCTGTATCATGGGTTCTACAATCATGGATTCAACCAACTACTGGTCAAAAATATAAAAAAATAATAAATCATAACCACAATAAAAATGATACAAATTTTAAAAATACAGTATAACGACTATTTACATAGCATTTACATTGTATTAGATAATAATGTAGAGATGATTTAAAGTATATGGGAGAATATTCATAGGTTATATGCAAATACTATATATCATTTTATATCAGTGACTTGAGCATCTATGGATTTTGGTATCTTCTGGGGGTCCTAGAACCAATCCCCTATGGGTACCAAGGAACAAGTGAACATGTTTAATTAAATATTTACAAAATATGTCAGTTGGTTCAGTGTAATAAGGCAATGATTACATTGTTTTATATATATGTATAAAAGTTTAAATCACAAGGAAAATTAAATAATCCTTGGCAAACTTGCTATTTTAAAAGTCCTTTCAAATTCTGTATAGCAAAAGGAAATTGCGTGTGATTTTGAATATGAATGCATTGTAGTGTGTTTGGCATGTGGGTGGGGCCTTCAGAAGGGAGAGTGTCTGGGGCCTTAGGACTTGAAATGACCCTGCTTGCCAGCCTCCAACAAAGTGTGTGCACTAAAAATGAACCCAAAACTTACATCTCTAAAACTGGACTCCTAGTGTCTATCAGATCACTGTTTCTTTCTGCATTCTCTACAGTGCTAGTGGTCCACAAGATGGCACAATATTTCTGAAGGTAATTTGGCATTATGTATCAAAAATCTTAAACTTCTTGTACCCTTCAGCCCAGGAAACTGTAGTTCTAATTTGGAGGGAGCTAGTGACCTCGGAGTGGTGAGGTTGGGGTGACTTTTTAATTATTTTCTTTATATTTTTCTGTATTTCCTAATTTCTAATAACTGGGTGGAAAGGAACCTAACAAAGGCAGTTCAAATGTTGCTAGGCATGAAAGGACTCCTTAACTCCAAGTTCAGTGTTTTTAATATGACATGTAAAAATCATGAAAGAGGAAACAACAGTAACACAAGAATTACGAAGATAAAAGAAGTATGGTATTGACATAAAGATGGACATATAGATCCATGGAGAAGAATTGAGAGTTCAGAAATAAATCTATAATCTATGGTCAGTTGATTTTTCACAAGGGAATTGAGGCAATTCAATGGAGAAAAATGGTCTTTTGAATGAATAATGCTGGGGAAATTGGATGTTCCAGTTTCCCAGAATGAATGAAAAAGAATGAATTTGGACTCATACTTCACACCATATACAAAAATTAACTCAAGATAGATCAAAGACCAAAATGAAAGAGCTAAAAAACTATAAAACTCTCAGAGGCAAACATAAGTATAAACTTTGTACGTCAAAGGACACTGCCAAAGTAAATAAAAAGACAACTCACAGAATGGGAGAAAATATTTGCAAATCATATATCTGATAAGAAACTAGTATTCAGAATATATAAAGAACTCTTACAGCCCAACAATTGGAAGACAACAAATAACCCTATTCTACAAATAAGATATGTAAATGGCCAATGAGTGTATGAAAAGATGCTCAATGTCGCTAGTTATTAGGAAAATGCCAGTTAAAACCACAATGAGATATCATTTCACACCCACAAGAATGGCTAGCAATTGGAATCTTCATACACTGCTGATAGGAATGTAAAATGGTGTAGCCATTGTGAAAAATGGTTTGACGGTTCCTCAAAAAGTTACACATCGAGTTACCATATAGCCCAGCAATTCCACTTCTAGGTAAATACCCAGGAGAACTGAAAATATATGTTAACACATAAACCTTTACATGAACACTCATAGCAATGTTATTCGTAATATTCAAAAGTAGAAACAATCCAAATGAATGAATAAACAAAATGTGACGTATCCATACCACGGAACATGACTCAGCCATAAGGAATGAAGCACAGATGCAAGCTACACCATGGATTAACACTGAAACATTATGGTAAGGGAAAGAAGCCAGACACATCAGACAATGCTGTTATTAAGAAAAAAAAAAAAGGCCAGACACAAAGGGCCACATAGTGTATGATTTCATTTATGTGAAATGTCCAGAATGGGTAAATCTACAGGAATGGTATTTCTTTTGGAGAGTGATGAAGAAGTTTTGGAATTAGACAATGGTGATGGTTGCACAACCTCGTGGATATAGTAAAAGCCACTTAATTTTTACTTTCGCGGATATTATGGTATGTGATATGGTTTGGGTGTTTGGCCCCTCCAAATCTCATGATGAAATTTGATCCCCAGTGTTGGAGGCGGGGCCTGGTGGGAGGTGTTTGGGTCATGGGGGTGGATCCCTCATGAATGGCTTGGTGCCCAGCCCGTAATAATCAGTGAGTTCTCACTTTATTAGTTTACAGGAGAGCTGGTTGTTTAAGGGAGCATGGCACCTCCTCCTCTCTTTCTTGCTCTGGCTCTTGCCATGTGACACGCTTGTTCCCCCTTTGCTTTTCTCTTTGATTGGACGCTCCCTGAAGCCCTCACCAGAAGCAGATGCTGGCATCGATGCTTCTCGCGCAGGCTGCAGAATGCTGACCTAACAAACCTCTTTTCTGTATGAATTATCAAGTTTCAGGCATTTCTTTACAGTAGTACAAAATTGACTAACACAGTATGCAAATTATATCTCAAAAAAAAAAATAGAATGAATCTAGGGCAATGTGCCAATCTCAGAACGTAATAGGATCATCTTGGTGGGCGGTTAGCTGGAAGCTGCTGTCCCAGCCAGCCAGATCCTGGAAGGACTACTCAGAAGACCCAGAACAAGGCATATGGGTAAAGGACAGGCCTAGATCGGGCATGGAGAGTTCTCCCACATAGAGCAGATCTTCTCACCTGCTCTGTCTTCCCTCCTTGGTGTTATTTGAGTTCTTGAAGATGAAGCTCAGAACTTGGGTCCCTCTTCACCTTCGGCACCAACTAGCCATTGATATCGACTTACACGATGCATCTCTCCATAATTACCTTCTTAATACTAATAGAAACAGAGGTTTTAAAGATTTTATTTTAAAATTTAGCCAATAAAGGTTAACTGTTTCTCAGGAAGATTGGCTCTGAAGGGCTGTCATCCTCTCTCCTCCTCCAGAGCTTTGTCAATATTTTACCTTCATTAAAGAGGCTAAAGACTGTCCTGTGTCCCAAGCTGAGCCAACCCCGTGGGCACTGTCTCCCAATTCTCCTGCCTGCTGATGCTGCTTAGTTCTTTTCCTGTGAACTCTGGGTCTGGAAAGTAAGAGCTGGAGCTGGGTTTCACAGCCTTCCCCGCGTGGGTTAAGGATCACCTGTGTTACTAATAATTGTTGTCTTTGGTAACTTCGACTTGAACAGTAACAAAAGGTATAAATCACCCCCAAGGCTCTTAATTACTCCCATTAACAGTTGCTTTGTTATCCCGGATGCAGAGCAGTTTCACTGCTCTGTGAGTACACACAGTGAGTTCTGAGGTACTAGCCTGGCTCTGAGCCAGGAGTTAAAATAAGTTATGCTAAGTGGATGGCTCAATTGTTCCCCTGGACTTTCTAGGTTTGGGGGATGTGGGCCTAAGCGAATGCTATAGGAGTCCGGGGTCTGTGCATCTTCTATGAGTTCCTTGGGGTGTTAAAGCTGTCTTTTGCCACGGTTGTTTTATTTTTCTAGTCTTTTTTAGTTTTGCTTCTGGTGTCAGTGTTTTCTTCCTCCCTCCCTCTCCTGTTCTACCTCGTGCCACTACAAATCTTTCTCTCTTTTTTCCCATGCATTCTGTAACTGGCAAAAACTAGAGTTTTCCCATTTAGGAGGAAAATCTAAAAAAAGAAAGCAAACCACTCAGTTGGGCCATTTGAGCTGGAAATTTGGAAGGTTTTTTCCAGCTCTGCTCCTCAAAACTCTGTCCCTGTGCCCAGGTTACCTACTAGTCAAATCTCAACACCTCGGGGAGGAATTCAAGAACCTTTGCGGTGTGATCCCACCCTCCCTCCAAGCTCCCGTCCAGATCCCATTGTGAACTGTGAAGACAGAACGACCATGTATCTGACCCCGGATTTTCATGTCCTCACCCTGTGACCTCAAATCATTTGCACACACTGAGCCTCAGACGTCCCACAGGTCTGACCTCATAGATTAGCAGGATTAAATGAGATGATACACAACAATGCTTAACACAGTGCATGGCACAATAAGTCCTCAACAAATGGGAGCTATCACCCTCCCGACAGTGACATTCTCAAATGCATGCCCTTGGCTTTCACACTGCTGCCTCTCTTCAAGCTGTTCCCTCAGCTGCAATGCCCTATGTGGCCCCCACCCACCCTGCCTCTCAGAATCCTGATTCCTCTGAAAGACTTTCAGATCAAATGTCCCAATCTCTTCCACCAGCACCTGCCCCCATGCTCTGACATCTGCCCTCCGCAGCCAGACCCTCAGAGCATGGGTTGAGCCTTTAACATGGATCTTACTTCATTCTGCCTCGAATTCTGTATCCTCCACTGGGTTTCAACTTTTTGAGGACAGGAATTGCACCCTACACGTTTGTGGAGTGAATAAATAAATAATCAGTAAATAAATGATTATGAAGAAATACATAAGTCAAGTGCTCCCCGACCATTTAGAAACAATGAAGCTTTTCCAGACATCCCGAAGTACCAAGAGTCTTGAAACTGCTACCTACTAAGAAGCACCTCAGAGGCTTACAAGTTCATTTGGTAACAAAAAAGAGTTTTTTTCTTCCCCTTTGAAAAACATCCACAGGTCTTGCTACAAGCTTGCATAAGTCCATATAGCCGCTCTGCGCCTGTTCCAGCTCCCGTCGCCCTGGGGAACATTGTGCGACTACCCTACCACCGTGCTCAGGTATTTGGTGTCGGATTGAAATAAACAAGACTCAAGATCCTACCTTCATTATCATCACTCTCATCACCACCGCGTTTACGGAACTCTTGCTACTTGGCAATGCTGCGTTATCTCATTCAACCTCACGACCCTGAGGTAGAAACTAGTATTGTTTTCCATCTAACAGAAAAGGAAACAGAAACTTAGAAAGGTTATCATCAGAAAAAATATTCACCATGTTTACTTTGAAGCAGTTCATGTGAGAAAGATATAGTCAGTTGGGTTAAGAATCTAATCTATGAAAACAAACTCTGAAAATAGACAGCAATGAAATGATACTGAGTTTAAAAATGGGGAGGAGAGAGGGGAAGGCTGCCAAGCTGAAGTCAGTCAAAAGAAGTCAAAATATTTGTGTGCTTCTGCAGCCCAGAAGTGAGGGCTCAGTCAGACTGACAGGGAACAGAAAGACCACAGGAAAAAAAGGTTTGCACTCAGAGGTCAATATTTCTAAAATGCATAACCTGTTTGGAACTTGGGACTGATTCTGTTCATACTGAGTAGAAATTGGTCCCTGGTGGGTGGTGAAGCCCTTAAATCTACATGTTGTTCTAATTAGTCAATATTTTCCTAATAATTCAATTATTATTTTGTAAATGAATATGATGTGTGAGATCTCTTATGTCCCTTTAATAGACTTTATTTTTGTTGTTATATGGTTTTATTTCATTTCTAAGGCTAACGTGAACCTGTAACTCAGTTTAAATGCTGTATGTTACAGGCAAGCTGCTTACAATCTATGGTCGCAGAAATTTTTGGAAACTTGTCTGTAGGTGTTATTGGCACAAAATAACGGCCTAGAGTTTGGTCTTCTGGGTGTAAAAGACAAATAAAGCTTCCTGTGGCTTGACAACTTATAAAAGTTAACTCTGGCAACAAAACGTGGGGAGAAAAGGCTCTGAAATAATTTCCTAGCCCTGGAACAGGAAAACTGACGAAGGCTGTAGGAATCCAAAGAGTATAAGACCGTGATCAGGAAAAGTTCAAGATTTCTAATTTAAAAGAAAGTAACAAGCCACAGACTGGGAGAAAAATATTTGTAAAAGATGTATCTGATAAAGGACTGTTACTGAAATATACAATGAACTCTTAATATTCAACAATAAGAAAATGACCAACCCAATTTAAAAATGGGCTAAAGATGTACATAGACATCTTACCAAAGAAGATATACAGATGGCAAATAAGCGTATGAAAATATGAACAATATCATATGTCATTAGGGAATTACAAACTAAAACAATAATGAGATTCCACTTTATACCTATAGAATGGCCAAAACACTGACACTACCACATGCTGGGAGAATGTGCAGCAACAGGAACCTTCATTCATCACTGATAGAAATGCAAAACAGTGCAGCCACTCTGGAAGACAGTTTGGCAGTTTCTTACAAAACTAAACATACTCTTAGTATCTATCCCAGTGATGGTGCTTCTTGGTATTTACCTCAATGAGTTGAAAATTTACAACCACACAAAAACTTGCAATTGATGTTTATAGCAGCTTTATTCATAATTGTCAAAATTAAAACCAATCAAGAAGTCAAAAGGTGAATAGATGAATAACTTGTGGTACATCCAGTCAATGGAATACTATTCAATGCTAAAAAGAAATGAGCTAATCAAGCCATGAAAAGACATGTAGGAACCTAAAATGCATATTACTAAGCCAAAGAATCCAATCTGAAAAGGCTACATGGTGCGTGATTCCAATAGCATGGCATTCTAGAAAAGGCAACACTACGGAAATAGTAAAAAGACTGTGGTTGTCAGGGGTTGGAGGGAGAAAGGGATGAATAGGTGGAACACGGAGGATTTTTAGGGCAGTGAAACTATTCTGTATGATGCTATTAATATAATGGTGGATACGTGTCATTATACATTTGTTAAAACTCACAGAATGTGCAACACCAAGAGTGAATCCTCATGTAAACTATGGACTTTGGAGGATAATGATGTGTCACTGTAGGTTCATTGATTGTAACAAATGTACCACTCTGGGGCGAGATGTTGATAGTGGAGGAGGTTGTGTGTGGGGGGCAGGTTTCCACTCAACTTTGCTGTAAACCTGAAACTACTTTAAAATAAACTCTATCTAAAAATTTTAAAAGTGTGTGTGTGTAATCATTATCCTCTACTTCTTTTACAAGACTAATCAGAGGCAAAATTGTGAAACTGGATAAAGTTTATCCTTGGGGTTTCCCAGGGTCCACACTGAGTCCCCACTCCCTGTGCCGGAGTGCTGAGGTCTTCTCCACATGGAGCACGGTGCTGAAATCGGTGGGATAGTGGTGAACCAGTCCCTGCCTGCATGGAGTTTTTGATTCACAGCAGAAGGGAGGCATTCAATGAGTAATGACAGTAACTACACAGATAATTGATTGAATCGTGATGCATGTCCTGAAAGCACATAACAAGGAGATCGACCAAGTCAAGGGGATCAGGGAAGGCTGCCCTCAAGAAAGAATTCAATCTGCAACCTTAAGGTTGAACAGGAGTTAGGCAGGGCCAGGTGTATGTTCAGGTTGTGGGTCTGGGTTTGGAGGAGGGGCACTGGGGACGGGAAACACCGCGTGCAAAGGCTCTGGGGGGAGAAGACACGTGGGGCATATGGGAGAAACAGAAAGGCCCAGATGACTGTGGCACTGAGTCAGTGAGAGGAGAAGTGGGGAGAGGTGTGGCTGGAGGAGGTTGGCAGGGGACAGATGATATTTAGCCTAAAAGCAAGGGCCAGCCACTGAAGGATTTGAAACAGAATGGTGGTGCCTTCCCTCTCATTTTTATTTCCAGAACTTAGTTCAGTGCTTAAAACATCATGAGTGGCTCAATAAACATTTGGGAAAGGAAAGATGGAAGAAAAAATGGAAAAGAGGTGGACACATGCCTTCACTCAATTCACTCAATTATATATTATATAATAAATGGTATTCCAGTCGTCTCAAATTGGTAATCCACCAGGTTAAATAATTCATTTTCTGGATGAAACCATCATCATGATCATCATTACTATCATCTGTTATTAGTCAGAGAATTGTTTTCTCCTTAAAAAAATAATAAAATATATCTGTTATTCGAAAATTTTATAATTTCAAATGAGAACATTCTCAATTTTCTGTGTCCAATATTTGGGAGTCTCTTTACTTTCCATGCTTGCCGTATCTAAAATTTATGCGTATCCCCTGATTAGAGATATAAAACCCAACAGCAACTTTACTACTAATGATGGGAGATATTGGTTTTTATTTGTAGCCATTGCTCTTTAATGACCTAAATAGCTTTAGCACTTTTCCTAGGCTAGACAAAGGAATATTGATTTTCCTCTTTTTTTTTTTTTTTGCTAGTGAAATCTTCTTGCTAAAGGAGTGACTCAGCTTACCTGACTATTTTGGCATCTTTTTTCCCATAGTTCAGCTAGGATTCTACATAGGTATATAGAAGTTCTAAGAATGAAGTGTTCTCTTTATTGGCAATGCTATCCCAAAGGTACTCTACTGTTCAGAGTCTAAGAGAAGTCCTTTCCTGCTGTTTTGTGCCAAGTCCTCTAGGAAAGATAGAAAATATTACCAAGTCTCATTTAACTAAGGAGAAAATACCTCCTCAAATTAAAAGAACTAGGAAAGAGGTGGGGGGGTGACCATACTTACAAATTGAATAAAGAGATGCAATTAGAATGCGGATGTTTCTTAGGATTCTGGGCAAATATTGAAAACGGGGAACAGGAAACAGGACAGCAAACTGCCCCCAGTCCTTGGACACCTCTCTCGAAAGGTAGCTAGCTTTATTACAGATAAAAGTTACTAGAGAATACAGAGTAGGTGTGAGGCATCAATGAGCTTCCGCATATCACACTCCAGAATTAGATGCTGAGCGTAAGTTTAGCCGGTGGACAGATACATGTGAACCTAGGCAGTTCTGGTGCTGTAATGCATGTTCATAAAGCGTGGTATAATTGTAAGGTGTTATTACTACTCAGTGCAGGCACCATGCTTGATTATTATTAAGGCTACTACACTACAACAAGCTATATGCAAAATCATTTACAAATTTCTTTCAATTTACATATATCCACTATTTGCAACATTTCCCCACACCAATCCCCCAGAAAAGTGAAAGAGAAGAAATTTTATTGTATTTCCATCTTTTATACTGTACTTATGGGCGCCATATGCAAGACACATGTGAAAGGCATAGTCACAGCACACCCCACATGGGCATTGCAAGCCATTTACATTAGATTTTCCCGTTACAGTAGCTGCAGGCACGTAAAATGTTTATTACTGTTATATTGCCACTGCTTTCATTCTACATATACCTGCTGCTGAGCATCTGGTCTTGTGTTGAAAAGAATGGGAGCATGTTGATGTTTGCTCTGGAACTCCAGTTTTTTGACTTTAATAGTCCCTGGCTGTCCTTGACTTTCTTCCTTGGCCAGTCCCAGAGTCTGAACAGAGTGACCTTGAACAAAAAGAAGTCATGGCAAAGACTGCCCTTGCTTTAAACAATCAATCAAAACCAAAATCAGACCTTTCCCAATACCTAGGTAATCACTTCTCAAAGAGAAGCCCACAAAGTTTTCCCCAGGTTTCCTAAGGGCATGGTAATTGTACCTCACATCAGTCCATGGCCTCCTACTCCAAGCCACTACACACAGCATTGGCCCCATTCTTGGTGCCTTAACTGCTAGTCATTTATCTGATGCCCAACTACTCAGTTACCTTAAGCTGAGGTCTCTGTGTGTTAGGTTAGACAACAAAACAAAAGTTAAATACAGGAATGGGCAATCACATGTGTAGTATATTGGACAGCTTTCTGGATGTGGACTGAACTAGGTGGGAGAACCAGCTTTGGTCACATCATTTGACCTCTTGGTGCTATCCTATAAAACACAGACAGCACTGGGGTGGTGAAGAGGAGTCAATCAGACATGGGTGTGAATCTCAATGCTGCCATTTACCAATGTGGTGACCTTGGGCAACTTACTATGCCTCTGATTATTCATCTACAGAAGGGGGGACCTCCCACACAGGGTCACTGTGAGAGTTGAGCATGATGTTCATAAAGCACTTAGCAGAGTGATTAGCCCACAGTAGGTTTTCCGTAAGAGGTATCTATCATTATCATTAAGCAAGAAAGCCTCATGAAACCACTGGTAAACTACTGTGATCATACAATCAATCACCAAATGAGTAGTGCTGACGACTGGTCATTTCAGAATCGAGGGGCAAGAGTGATCTCTGTGGCAAGGGCTATATTGAGCTTGGCCAAGGATTGGATAGTTGGGGGACGAAGATGACATAAACATAGAACATGGCTTAATTAAAGGCACGGAAGCAGGAAAGTACATAGAGTCATTTATGAACAGTGAATGTGACATCTTGTTGGATCAAAAGGTTCACATGGTGGGGCAGGGAGGAGAGGAATGAGTAGCAGGAAATAGGGTCAGGAAGGAGTACTGGGAAAAGCTGTGAAAGCCCTTCTAGAATAAAGAGTTTGGATAATCTCAAGGCAATGAGTACAATGGAATGTTTTTAAGTAGTGAGAAGGCATGATTAAAGAAAGATTACTCTGATGGTAATGGCAAGAATGTATATCTTAGAGGTTCTTTTTTTTCTATATTATCTGCAAATAAGACTATTGGGGTTTGGGGCCTTAACAATGATGTGTAAAACAATAAACTTTTCCAGTTTTTGTTCATAACTTAGTAAATCATTAAATACTTCTATAGCTAACATTTGCAAAGCTTTTTACAATTAATGTGATATTGAGTAGCCCATAAATAATGGTCATAAAAGAATAAAATCCCAGTATGCTCTTGCCATGGGGAGTTGTCTGATAGGACCATGAAAAATAACTTAAGGTTGACAACTTTGGGAAAGTGGGTCACCTTCTCTTGGAGTAGTGTTTTACTCTAAGACTTTTCTCTTACTGACAAAAATCAGAGACTAGCAAATTGGGAACTGCAAGAATTAGAATTACAGAATGCAATTGATAAAGATTTAAACTCTGAATTTGGAAAATTTTCAGACAGCCTGAATATTTTCTAGAATAATTTTTAAGACCCAGCATCTAGGAGACAACATTTTCAAATCTTATCTATACAGGATAGAAAAAGATAATTAGAAGAAAATATGTAACCATACTTAAAAAAGAGAAGATCTAAACATGACAGTGTTGTATTGAGGAGAGATCAGAATCAGTACCAGAACCAGAATGTGTATTACTTGTGGATGATAATATTTGATGACAGCAAAAGCTATTATTAACAGATCACCTTCTATACGCTAGGTTCATGCTAGAAGCATTATCTTATGTCACTTTCATAACAGCCTATTAGCTGCATCTTACAGACGAGGAAATTGAGATTTAGTGTGACTTAATAATGTGTCTGAAGCCACACAGCTAATGAATATAGGACTGAGGTGGGATTTAAAGGCAGGCCCATCTGACCTCCAAACTCATGCTCTTTCTACTACACTCACAGGAATGTTCAGGTGCTCACAAATACATGTAAGCACACACGTAGGCTTTCTAAAGTTGAATAAATGCAATTAGCATGTTCTAATATGAGTTGTCAATAATTACCTATTGGTTTTTACTATTTTCCTCATAAGGTCTTAAGTTTAAAGAGTCAGTCTAAGTCGGATGGTCCCAGGTATTAGGTAACAGGCACTGTCCTGGTCCTCAGGAGGGGCAAGCCAGGTAAGCTGCAGTCCTTTGAGAAGGAGGCCAAAGTCAATGCCTTGGATTAGTTCTTCTTATACACTTATTCACTTGATCTTCACATTAATCTCATGTGGTCAGCAGTGTAGGTATTAGTATTCTCGTTGTATATGGAGAACCCTGAGTCCTAGGGGGATCAATGACTTCCCTCAGTCCATACAGCTATTAATAGTACGTAGCAGGTTTGGGATTCACATTCAGTTTTCTGACTCCAGATCCAAACTCTTCCCATGATAATACATCTGCTTCTAAAAGGTGCATGAACTTAGTAGTTAAAACGGGCAACCTGGGTTTTAAATCCAAGCACTGCTGTGGCAGAGGTATTAAATTCCACTGATCATCAGTTTTCTCATATGTAAAAATATGGAAAATAATAGATTGATGTGAAGATTAGATGAAAGAAAGGAGAAACAGATCAATATTACTTTAGTCATAAATATCAGATCCCGAGCTTTTTGCAGATACTTTATTTATACAAAAGAATTTGTTAATTGAGCACACACTGTGCACCAGGTACCATGCAAGGCATGGGAGGCACAAAGATATTAATGACGGTGTCTTACTCATCTTTGAATTTTTAGTGCTGGGCACAATGGCAGGCAATTGTAGGAACCCAAAACATTTGATATAAATGGAATGAATAAGAGTAGATGGATAAATAATAAATTAAACATAGATGAGAAAAAGGAATTTTTAGCCTTCCATATAAAAATTTCTTCACTCAACTAACATATTGAGTCTCTACCATGTACACTATTCCGGGTGTTGTGGCAGACACAAGAACAAACAAAACACATTTTCTGCCCTCAAAGAACAGTATGATGTATCGGTAAGAACATGGGATTTGGAGCTAGAAGACCTGCACCTTCCACTACTCACTAGCTTGGTAACTCTGAACAAATTTCTGCGCCTCGTTTTTCCCATCTGTAAAGTGAGGATAATAATATCGACCTTTCATGAGTGTTGAGAGGAACAGTATTCGTAAAAGTGCTTTGAGAATTTCTATATAATGCTGTTATTATTATGCAAATATCCCTTGAACATTTGCTATCAGTGATAGCAAAGTCAAGTTTATTGGAAGTACCCAGAGAATTCCTTGAATTCTTTGCTTTGCTTTGGCAGTGGAAACTGGACTGAAGGTCAGCAGTGATGGCATGAATGTGATTGTTATTATCATCTATTGCTTTTTCTTTCTTGGAATCCACTCAAGCAATCATAGAAGCAGTTGCTGTGAAGTGTCGTTAAGTAAAAGGAGATGTGCTCACTAATCAAACACAAAGGACCAGTAACAAGTTTGAGTCCTTGTGTCTAATGGTAACTAACAAGTTGTAAGTTGGTTGTATGCTTTCAACAACATTGGGCTACAGCATTCCTGTGCATTTTTGCCTTTCTGATTTGGGGTTAAGTCAGCTAATATTTATCAGTCAGCCTCCATCCACTATACTAGGGAATACTCACTTGAGAAAGCCATAATCCTTCCCTCCAAGGATCATGCTTGTATTTAGGATTCTCCAGGCAAGCAGAGCTAATAGGACATGTAACAGGAGATTTATTTTGTGAATTGGCTCACTCCAATTCAGAGGTTGAGAAATCCCACGATCTGCCATCTGCAAGCTGGAGAACCAGGAAAGCCAGTGGTGTAATTCAGGCCAAGTCCGAAGGCCTAAGAATTAGAGGAGCCACTGGTCTAAGTCCTGGTCTGAGTCTGAAGACCTGAGAACTCGGGGTGCTGACGATGTCCGAGGACAGGAGAAGATGGATATCCCTGCTGGAAGAGGTAGACAGAAAATTTAGCTTTCCTCTACGTTTTTGTTCTGTTCAGGCTCCCAGTGGACTGGATGATGCCCACATACATTGCTGAGGGCAGTGTACTAAGTCCACCGATTCAAAATGCTAATCTCCTCCAGAAACATCATAACAGACAAACCCAGAAATAATGTTTTAGCAGCTATGTGGGTATTCCCTAGCCCAGTCAAACTGACATCTAAAATTAACCCACACAATGCATATGAGTCAGACATGGATATAAATAATTACGACACAGTCTGAACACTTTACAATAGAAGCATAAACAAATTATTATAACAAAAAAAGGTGTGACTGACCATCTCTGCCATGAAAAGTAGGGAAGGTTTTATAGAGGAGGTGACACCTAAAAGGACCTAATGCAAGAATAGAAGTTCACTAGGTAGTGGAGAGAGAAGGACACCCCAGACAGAGAAAATAGCACATGCAAAGACAGAAAAGAGAGATGGAGTGGGAGCTCATAGAGTGGAGACTATTTTAGTATGGTTGAAGTAGAGGTTTGTATGACAAGAAGTTGCTCAAGATGAGGCTGGAAAGGTAAGTTAGGACCAAATTATGGTGGGCTTTAAGTCATGCTGAAGATTTGGCTCTAGCTTGTGAGTCATGCATGCCTACCACCTAGCAGAGTTCCTGGAACACTCAGTAAATATTTGTTGAATGAGAAAACTGTGGTTGGTTGTAGTCATTGAAATGGTTTCCCATTTATCCAACTGTCTCAACTCTCCAGCCCTTTGGACTTTGAAAGAGGAAAAATATACAGGAAAAAAGAAATGGCGTTGGGAAAGGAAGAGAGAAAAGCAAGCCAAGTGAGTGGAGAAGGGGCAGATGGCGGTGCAGAATAAGCCGCCAATAAGAAGAATTTGTTGCTGGACACCTGGGTTAGAAATCTTGTCTTGGCATTTGACATCTGTGCAAATCAACAAATCCTGCAACTGTCTGAGCTTCAGTTTGCACACGGGTAAATGGGAGTGATAGTATTTGTCAAAATACAACACTGTGTGAAGGACCAAACAAGATTTCAGTGAAAGCTCTTTAGAGGTGGCAAAGATTATGCGTATTTAGGGCAAACTCAAAGTTATTCAAGGGAAGTTAAGGGTCTCCGGGGTGGAGCGGTGTGGGGTGGAGAGTTACACGGGGAGTAGAGACACAGAACCTGACAGCCCAGGATGACGAATTCCAGTTTTCAAGAGCAGCCAGAGCCTCGCTAACACTGGCAAATGATTGCCATTTCCCTTGTCAGGCAGTGACAGGAGTTAGTTGACCTGAAAATTCACTAATAGTTCCATTAGAGAGGCCTTGGAAGTAGCCATCTTTTTACTCATCCTGGTCAATTAACAATGAATTAATGCCAGACGTATTTTCAATTGAACTGAAGGCTGATTTCCCCCATTTTGCTAAAAATACCTCTTTATAGAGGGTTGGCTAACCAGGAAATATCCTGCTTTTCTTCCCAGGGCTGCTCGGGAGCATTTCTGCAGCAATGTCATCTCTAGGTAGTGACGAGGTGACACATTAAACCCCGAATCTGAGACAGGAGACCCAGGTTCAAGTACCAGTCTCCCCACACACCAGCTCTATGTTCTTGAACAAACAACTGAAACGTCCTGAAGCTCAGTGTTCTCATGTGTAAATTGAAAGGGCAGAGACGAATGCTGTCTCCTTCAGTTAAATGTTATGAGATCATTTTAGAGTAGTTTTAGGCATGTTGGTGAAGTGGACTTAAGGGTGGAGAGGGCGCTGGACTTCTACGCTCTCTGAACTAGGAGTGGCACCGCTGGGTCAAGTCCTGGCCTTGTTCTTGTTCAGTGGGTCCCAATTAGGGGCGGGGGATGGGATGGGGGAGTGGGGGAGGGTGGGATTTGCTCCCCTGGGGACATTTGGCAAGGTCTGGAGACATTTTGGGTTGTTGCCACTTGGGGGTGCTACTGCACCTGGTGGGGAGAGGCCAGGGATGCTGCCACACATGCTGTAAGGAATGCATGAGACAGGCCCCACAACAAAGAATTATCAGGCCCAAAATGTCAATAGTGACAAGGCTGAAAAAACCTGCCCTGGTTTATTGGAGGGTTTTAGCCACATCACAGCTTTTTTGTTGTTGTTCTCAGGGTCCTCATTTGTAAAATAGGGATGATAATAAAACCTGCCTCTTTCTTTCAGCTCACAAGGTTGACAACAAAATCAGGTAATAGATCAAAAGTGCCTTGAAATTCAAAGCATTTTAAAATGAGGGAACGTTATCTCATTATTAACTCGCTTCGGGGGTTTATTCTCTTATTCCTCTCTTGGACATGGGGTCTAATTTGCTTCTCCAGCTTATGGTAATAACTTCAATATTTGACTTCTCAGAGTTATGAATCTTAGCCCCCAAACTCAAATATACAAGACATATCCCTTATTTTTTTTATTTTAAGGTGTATTTCAATTATAAGCCCCTATCTGGAAGGGTTCAAACTCTTAATCTTGGTCAGTGAAAGATTTTGCTGCACATTTCCTTGAGGTTGCATTCTTGTTCCAGTGGCCAAAGCCCTGGAGCTGGAAAGAGGACTGTCATATCCTCAGTAGTCACCTACCTGCACTAGCATTCCCTGAAATGTCACTGCTTGTCAGATCATCCATGCGTCCAGGTCACTGCAGTGTCCTCCGTGTTAGGACCACTGCATCTCATGAGCATGAAGAGAACACCCTGCCCCTTCCCACGGCTCTCCTGTGGCACACCTGTGCAGTTATCTTCCACCTATCGGCCTGGACACCCCTTCAGCCATGTCTACCCCTCAATTCCATACCATCTGAGGTCCGACCTCTCCACAGACACTGTTGGCAAATTGAGCACAGGTTATCTCTGCTCTTGAATCCCCCCAAACTTTCCTTGGGTGTCTGTCCTTCTTCCCTCTAGAGTTTCTCCCTAGGGGAAGAGGGCGGCAGGCCAGAGGACCCCTCATTAGGGCACATATCTCTTTGAATGCTCTTGCTTCTCCTCCAAGCCATCCAGTTTGCCTAACTTAGCTGTATTCTAGTTATTAATATCTTTATCACACCCCCTTTCCACCCTACCCCCCACCAAGGATTTTTCTACTCCAAAGATTAAACTTTCAAAATTCGAAAAACTTTTTTTCTTCAAAGAAGATAAAAAAGTGGCCAATAAGCACAAGTAAAGAGGCTCAACATCACTCATCATTAGGGAAATGCACATCAAAACCATCTCACGAGATAGTAGTTCACACACATTAGGATGGTTAGTATCAAAAACAGCAATAAAAATGAAACAAAGCAAAAACAGAAAATAAGCTGGCAATAATGTGCAGAAATCGGAATATTTGTGCATTGCTGGTGGAAATGTAAAATGGTACAGCTACTGTGAAAGATGGTATGATGATTCCTTAAAAAATTAAAAACAATATTACCATATGGTCCAGCAATTCAACTTCTTGGAATATACCCAAAAGAAGTGAAAGCAGGGACTTGAACAGATATTTGTACACCATGTTCATAACCGCATTATCCACAACAGCCAAAAGGTAGAAACAACCGAAATGTCCATGGACTGAAGAATGGATAAACAAAATATGGTTTATACATATGGTAGATTTATTTAGTTTTGAAAAGGGAGGAAATTCTGACATATGCTACAACATGTTGAAAACATTATGCAAAGTGAAATAAGTCAGATATAAAAGAACAGATATTGAATAATTCTACTTATATAAAGCACCTAGAGTGGTCAAATACGTAAGACAGAAAGTAGAATGGTGGCTGCCAGAGGAAGGAGAATGGGGAATTAATCTTTAGTGGCTACAGAATTTCAGTTTGGGAAGATGAAAAAGTTCTGGAGATGGGGGGCGGTGATGGCTGCACAGCAATGTGAACGTACTTAATGCCACAGAACTGTATACTTAAAAGTGGGTAAAAAGGTAAATTTTTGTTATGTATATTTTGCCACTATTTTAAATACCTTTTTTCTTCTGCAGCCAACCTTACTTCACAATCTAGGTTGAATGAGGGAAGGGTATCACAGGAAATAATGAAATTGCTAAAAACAAAAAAATACAGTAAATATATGAAAAATCAGTTAATATATGAAAACATTATCCCATCTCAGACTTACCAAATAGTTTTCTATTTCTATCACTACCAGAATGTAGAATCAAATTATCAAAGGAGACTCAATCAGGATCAATTCACTGTAAGCTTATTGTGTGTTTATTCCACCTTTCCAGTTTAAATTTGGATTCCTGGCCAAATCAATCTCTCTCTCTCTCTCTGCCCCACCTCCCTCTTTCTCTCCTTTAAGATTTACCTAATTAGAGACAACCAATCGTGGTCACCATTTTTCCAGTTTTTGAGTACATCATTAGTAGAGTAATATACACAGGTTCCACATAGTTTAACAAATGGTGTTGAGGAAATTAGTTTTCAAAAATGAGTTTGACCCATTATACATCTCGCACTAAAATAAGTTCCAGATAAATCAAAGATTATTTTTAATGATTCACAAATGTAAAAGAAACACGAGAAAATTTGTTTTTATATAATCTTGCCATGGGACAGACTCTCCAAGTATGACATACAATTCAGAAGCCGGAAAAGAAAACTTTGATATATTTAAACTCATAAAGACATTTAAAAAATTCTTTACAGAAAAAACATCTTAAACAAAGTCAAAAAGGAAACAAACTGGGAAAGCATTCTTGCCTTCCATGTTGCAATCGAAGGGCATCTTCCTTAATATATAAAGCGCTTCAACAATACTGTCAACAAAAAGACTCAATAGTAAAATGGGAAATGAGAGAGCCGTTTAAAGAAAGGGGAAAACTAATGGCTCTCAAATATACAAAAAGGTACCCAACCTCCTCATAATAAAAGAAGTACAAATGAAAACTATGTATGAGATTGGCAAAAGACAAAAATTTGGATAAAACGTTGGCTTGTTGAGAATGTGGGGAAATAATCACTTCCAAAGGTGGTTGGAGGGAAGTGAATTAATACAAGCTTTATTGACCAAAATTTTAAATGCATTATCCTTTGACCCAGCAATTCTGCTTCTGAAAATTTACCCCGCAGATACAAATCGCAAAAAGAGAAATAATCTACCCACAAATACACAAACAACCTTTCCTCCACAGACAGAAGACAGGTTAAATTTTGATATAGCTGTAAAATGGACTACTACTACACAGCCGTAAAAGGAATGAGACAACTCCATAGGTACTGATAAGAAACTATCTCCAAGATGCACTGTACAGTGAGAAAACATGCAGAATAATCTATACAGTATGGAGCCATTTGTGTACATAGTAACAAAAGAATTTATAAATGTATATAGTTGCATTGGCATATACTATATCTCAAAGAATATATAAAATCCTGGTTGCCTCCGGGACTCAGGGGCAGAAGAGAGTCTTAGTATTCATGGGATGCTCTGGTACCTTTTGAATCTTGCACCTGTATTATCCATTACACAGTAACATCAACACCAAGTCCACCTCTACCACCATGGGCCCCTATTTGGGTCTCATGTCTGCCTACAGCCATCTTGGCATCTGCTTGGGACTAGTGTTTCCCACTCACGTTTCCAGCTAACTCTGTATCTAGCACTGGGACATCCTTCTCTTGCAAGCTCAGCTCAACGATTTTAACAAGAGAAGGCCAGAACTAGGCAGGACCCGTCTCCAGCAGAGACACTCCGAAGCCTGATGTGTTCACACACCAGAGGGTGAAGTTAGGATCTAGGGTTAGAGGGCCATCCAGCTGGGTTACTTTCAGCTTGTCACTTCCTCTCTCTGGCTTCAGTCTTTTTATCTGCAAAATTAGTTTAGATTAGATGAGGTTCAAAGAGCTGTAACAGTTCTGGGATTCTATGAGTAACTTACCATGTTCCCAGGAAGGGCAGTATAGAATAGTGGTTAAAGGCATGGCCTGTGGAACCAGGTTATCTGGGTTCAAATCCCAGCCCTGTTACTCATTAACTGTGTCCTTAGGCAAATTTTTAAACTTTTTGTGTTTTGGTTTCCTCATCTATAAAATGTATGATAATAGAACCTGTCTTATAAGGATACTGGGAGGATTAAATTAGTTACTATGTTTGAAAGACTGAGAAGAGAGCCTGGTATATATTAAGCTGTTGTTTTCTTCTTCTTCCTCGTCCCTCCCTCCCCTTTCTCCTCCTTCTTCTTGTTCATTTTTGGAAGGCTCAAAGGATTCTGGGAACTCTGGCCTGAGTAAACTAAGCCTGAGAAGAGAATCACTCCTTTCTACCTCACATCACTGTAGATGGGTTCCACCTTCAAATGATGCATGAACAGAAAAGGATCTGCAGGTCTCAGGACATCTTACCTCTGCCAGTTTCAATCAATGTATCATTTTCAAATACTCACAGAGGAAATATGCAGCCTGGTCTTCTCTCTTGAGTTGTTAACATTGAGGTTGGAAGGAGAAGTTTCTGATACATGAGGCAACTAAAAAAAGAGGAAGGGAAATTTTTATTTATTAAGCCTTACTCTGTATTAAATCTTTTGCAAAAATATTCTCATTTAACTGAGGGGGCAACATAAACCAGTACTATATAGATTCCTAAATTGTATTAAGCAGTCTGTAAGTGCAGAAGAAATTCTGAGTCTAAACACCAAGAGAAACTGATCGGGGTGTTCACAAATTCTCCTTATGAATCAACGGGGACTACTTATTAAATATGCATATTCTCAGAGACTTATATCCATTCCAGACCCACCGAATCTGAATCTCTAGGGGTGAGAATCTCAGGAAGCTATATTTTTAACAGGGCTTCAGGCAATACTTCTCTCATCAGAGCAATTTCAGAAACCCCGGATTGGAGGACATGTTGAAGGGTTGAGAGGAGAGCTTCTATTTTACACATCTCAGAGTTTTCACTTACCTGTCACAACACAAAGTGAGGAGCGAACTAGGTAGGAGCCTGCAGCAGGCTCTGTGCTAGTTTCTCCAGTTACCCACCTGGGGGCACAGGGGACCTTGACCTAAGAGATTGTACCCCTGGTGCTTTTCTCCTTTGAAAATCACTCAGGGAGGCCTAGGGTGTGTGTCCTGATCCCTGACTCTGAACCTGAGCACAAGGATTACCTGGTTAGTTTTTTTAATCTCTTTGAGCCGTGTTCTCACGCACTGTGACGTCAGCAGAACCCCAAGACTGAATTATAGCTTTGCATTCAATCAGGAATCATGAATTATTCTCTGTGTTATCCATCACTGCTTCCCCACCGCTCAGAAGACAGAGTGACAGCAATACACACAATGGGCAGGCACCTGAGGGGCTTTAAACCTATCAATAATAAGCATTGTTCTCAGAAAGATTTTGCTCTGTGGAAAAAGCAGAATGGAATGGCCTTTCCAATGACCGGCAGAGGCTTTGAAATTGTTTCCCATTAAATGTGCAAATTCTGAAGTCACAGAATTCAGTCACTACCTCGTTTATGTCCTAGGGATTTGGTTTGGACTGAATCAAAAAAATATATCTGTTCATATTAAATACAAAATGATTATTGGATGGCCTGCTTCTCACATCTAACAGCATAACAAACACTAAAATTCCATCTACGTAAAATTAATGAGTTGGTGGCGAGTCTTGTGTATGCGTTTGATCAGAAAATTGCATTCAGAGTACTTGAAGGCAAATTAATGGAAGTTTATCAAGAAGGCAGCAGGTATTTAGACACAAACACAAATGCAAAATACATCAATATTCGTGCCTATAATTGTCTATCATGGTTGCCTTGCGATTCTAGTGCCTTTAAATAAAAATGAGACATAATACATGCTTGAACCATTTTAGACCTTAGAAATGTTTGATATAGATATTTTATTTTATTTTTCCTTTTAAACTTGATTGAGTTATACAGTTAAACACAGAGAATATGTACTTGCTGCTGTATTGATGAATAGAGGCACTAGTAATTGGCATATAATGCTTCCCTTTATATTATTAGCTACAAATTTCTGAAATTAGAATGACTGTAAAACATTCTTTTACCCAGATTGATTCTTTGCATAAATAATTACAGAGAAAACAAGCTCGTGACATAATGGCCTCCATAAGTGCTATCATAATAAAAGGAAATACTTACAAATCAAATATAGCAATGACCAACATTGGCTTTAAACTTGTTTTCTCAAATTTAGCCCACAGGGAACTGAAATAGACTGGGCTGATAATTGTGGCATCTGATTGTATCACTAGATCCCAGGGACCTGTTAGCTCACCGGATGGGCAAATGTTGGTTTGGCATTCTCAGATACGGGATTGGGATTGCTTTTTTTGTTTTTTAGTTCCTTATCTGTGTTTCTACCATTTCTTTCTCTTTAGTGATCTTAAATATCTCGCCTCTTTCTTATTTAAGAATCCTTGCCCATACCCACCCAACATGAGGCCTGAAATAAGTCAGTGAAAAATGCAGCCATCTCCAAATATCTGAATGTTTATCTTTGTGGAGGCTTCAACACCCAGAAGTTTAGCTCATTTTTATGTGTTCACTGGACGTTGGGCAGAATATGGGCAAGACCACTCTGCTCAGCATCTCGGAGATCAGCACTCTCTCTGAGGTCAGCCCTTCCAAGGATGCTGCATGAGGAATGAGTGGGGGCCATTTCAGAGGGCCACTCTCAGCTCTCGACAGACCAGGGGATGGCCAGCTGCCAAGAGCTTATTCTTGTTTGGGAACTCTGTTGAGCTCTTGACATCCATCATCTCATTTAATCCTCATAACCCACCTGTGAGGGGGAAATTATTTCCTTGTTTAATAAATGAGGAAACTGAGGCATAGAGTGGTTATGTAACTTGCTCAAGATTCAGATACAGAAGACAACTAAAATGAGAAAGAGAGGACATTGCTTGGGCTAGAAATGACAGAGTTGGGATTTGAACCCAGGACCATAGGCTTCCAAATACTCTCTGTAGTAGATGGTAACACCTTCTTTATGAATACATATGCTCTGTGTCTTTCTATAGCCTATACATTTAAAAAAATATGGAATTGGTCATCTAATCTTTGGTAGCCTGGTTTTCTAATTCTTTTCTTAGGGGAGAATCAGAATATTGTATTTATTTATAACAGGGATCTGAGCAGTGAACTTTTGTTTTTTTTCCTTGGCATCCAAGTTTTCACCCCTTATGTGTATATATCATCACATATATTTTGTTTATTACATTTTATTTGTTTGCACAATGTTTCTCCAAGAAACACAAGTCTCTGCCTAGCAATATAGCATAGTGGTTATGAACATAAGGTCTCAAAGAAGACTGACTGGGTTCAAAAACAAGCTCCTGACCGGGCGCGGTGGCTCACGCCTGTAATTCTAGCTCTCTGGGAGGCCGAGGCGGGCAGATCGTTTGATCTCAGGAGTTCGAGACCAGCCTGAGCAAGAGCAAGATCCCATCTCTACTAAAAAATAGAAAGAAATTAGCCAAACAACTAAAAATATATAGAAAAAATTAGCCAGGCATGGTGGCGCATGCCTGTAGTCCCAGCTACTTGGGATCCTGAGGCAGGAGGATCACCTGAGTCTAGGAGTTTGAGGTTGCTGTGAGCTAGGCTGATGCCACGGCACTCTAGAGCAGGCAACAATGTGAGACTCTGTCTCAAAAAAAAAAAAAAAAAACCAAGCTCCCCCATTTATTATTCGATCTTGGGTAAGTTGCTTAAATTCTTTAGGTCTCAGTATCTTTGTCAGTAAAATGAGGATAATGACAATAGTAATTAACTGTGGATTCAATGAGAATGCATAGACAGCGCCTGGCACCTAGTGAGAACCTAAAAGCACTGGCTACTGTTTGCATACACATCAGGCTTTTAACTCAAGACTACACTAAGAAGGCTCAATAACTAGGGGACTCCATTTTCTCCGTCTTTCTTTCCAGTTAACTGGAAGATAATCAAGATCCTTAGATCTGGAGGCAGAACGAGGTCAACTCCCAGGGTTAGGCCAAATAATGGAGTCACAATGAACTGAAAGAGGACAGATCATCTCAGTTCTACCTTCAGCCCTACCATTAGTGACTTTGGGCAAGGCACTCTCCACATTTGACCATTAGTGTCCCCTTCTCTCAAACAAGGGCAGATCAACCTACCCCTGAGGTTCCTTCCAGTGTTAATGCCCCAGGCAATCATGAATGAGTCCTCACTTCTAAGAGCTTAGAATTTCCATGCCCCACCTGAACACCACCACCCAGCCCCAGAAGCCAGAAACCCAGACCATTCCTGAACTTTGCACTTGAATGCCCAGAGCAGCTGCTAACACCCCCAGCAGAGCCGAGCCCCACACCTCCTTAATCTGAAATCCTCATTAGTGCCAACTGCAGGCCATCTATTACCTTACACCCATAATGGGAGTTAATTTCTGTTAGGATCAGATGGTCTTCCCCCTGGAAATTTTTATTCATATTTCTTTCCTGTTTTGTGATTCTCAATAGGAGTTTTCTAATAACAGATCATTTCTTTTTGTCTAACTTTAATCTGGTCCTGTTTGACAAGCCCCATCCTTTTCATTGAAGGGTAAGACCACTTAAAGGAAGGCCAATAAGCCCTTGCGCTGCTCGGCGGGCTGGGGTGATTTGTCACCCGGTGCAGTGGTGGTCACACCAATGGATTTATCTCAAGGTAAATGGAGATGCTGAGACCCGGGACCCAGAGCTTTGATTAAGGCGCCCTTTTTGTAGTGTTGATAGATGTTGCTTGTGTTTATCTATTTGAAATGCCACTAAATCTGTGAATACAATGGAAAAAGAGAGTACTTTGCCGCTGAAAACATATTAGTGATTTATGTTTCAGTAAGAAGCACAATAAAGAGACAGAGGCTATTAAGAGCAGCTATTTTCATGAGAAATAGTTCTGCTTTAAAACATTATTAACCCCACCTTGATAAAGACTTACATGCATGCATAATCATGTTTACTTACCCCTTTAGTTTGGTGCAATATGCATTGGAAGCACACATGCTCCAAATATTCATAAGTTAGTCAGCAGAATATTTACAGCAAAAGACACCTCGCCCAGGACCTTTCTGCATGTAAATTTCCTTCTCTCAAGATAGGGACACATAATAAACTTATCCAGGAAGCTTTGGAGTTTATGTGGACTTCATATTGCTCAAAGCACTCTCAAATCCTTCTCACCATCATTTGCTGTGTCGTCCCCACCTCCCCCCCTTGCATTGTAGTAGAAATAACCAGTAGGGTGACACATAAAGATTATAATGCATGGATATAACTTATAACATGAATCAATGTCATCAAGACGCACCCATTTAAATGAATAGGGTCAGATGAGAGTGCTGTATCACCCTGACTTGTGTGACAGTTACAAATGCATCACCTCGTATGCATAATAGGAGTGTACAAACCAGAAGAGATTTGTAAACTTGGTTCATTTCAAGCAGAACTGACCCACAGGAATGGAAACAAGAGAAAAGGCAACCGGTTGGAGCTGTCTGGAAATAAGTGATTCTTGCTTGGTTTTTTCACAAAACCCTAACGAGGATTTCGTGTCCTCCAGCTCCACCAGGGAACTGAGAGCAGACCAAATCAGGGGCTGCACGCTGGCTGGCTATGCACCATGTTCATTTTTAAAAGTGTGCGGTGCTTGCACGCGGTAGGGGTGGGGCTAACGTGGAGGGGAGGGTTTGAGGTGTGCAATTCTTACCAAGTCTGGAAAAACCAAAAACAAAACGAGCGAGTTGGGCCTGTCAGAGTTAACCGTGTTCACAGAGTGCAATTAAGTGTTTGGAAGGTTCTGCGCTGCCTGCTCTGATTTACTGCTGCGTTCCGGGGACGCCCCTTCCGCGGGCTGCACGCCGAGGGGACGGCGGCAGTGGCGCTAGGTCCCGGGCTTGGCAGCGCGGCACACGCACCGGGTGGCGAGCGCGGCGCTTCGCGGAGGCCACACCTGCACCTCATTTGCTTCTGAGCAGCGCCATGACCCGCCTGCTGATGGGGCGCCTTCCTTTTCATCCTCGGGATTATGACAAGTTATTAATTGCCACCATTAGCCGCAGCAGCCTGCCCGAGATCTCTGCTGCTCTCTGGAGGCGAGAAACCGCGCATCTGAATGCCGAGGGAAGAGGCGCCGAGCAGCGCGGGGCAGACCGAGCAACAATCTGCCCAAAAGGGATTGTGAGATGGTGAATAATTTATTAGAAAACATTTTTCTTTGTCCTTCCCACAGACCCACAAATCCTCCCCAAGCGCTCTTTACCAGCCTTGCAGATAATGTACTTACACATCTCAGAGCCTGCTAAATAGACTGAAGAGGCCGTGGGGTTCACCCTCCACACCGCGGCTGCGGGGCCCGCGCACGCCGGCCGCCGCCTCTGCCAGGGGCCTGCGGAGGGAGGCGAGGCAGTTGGGCGGCTTCGCAGGGCGGACAGGAAAATCCGCTGCCATGGCTGCCCGGCCTCCTTCCCCGGCTCCTGCTTCCCACGCAGAACCCGCACACCTGCGCGCAGGCTTTGTATGTGCACAGAACCCCACAATTTCATTCCTCCCCGCAAGAAGTACGTACTGACTGAGTTTCTACTAGGAGGGAGTTGCTCCGTCCCCCCTCTGGACACCTTCTGGACAGAGGTAAGGCCACACCTTCTCCACAGCCACCATGCACCCCGGGGACAGAACAGTGAGGAAAGTCCCAGGCCTTGACCTCAATGAGCTGGAAGTTAAATAGGGGAGACGTTCATGTAGACAAGTATTTACAACGTAGAGCCCCAGAAAGCCGGGTACTGGGGTGTGGTGGCACAAAGGAGAAAGTGGTTATTGCAGGGATCAAGCAGAGCTTTATGGAGGAGGGGACATTCAGACTGGAGCTGGTGGAGGTCCGGTCTTCTCCTGCCACCTCCAAGAGTGGAGCATACATTTTGCCAACGTTTTCACCAGCCTTTTCACAAAGCAGCGTCAGCTGAGATGACATTCTCAGTACAACTGAAATTCCAAGATTTGTTTATTTCCCCTGCTTAGGGACTCCGAATAAGAATTCTCTGTAGGTCCTCAGTTAATGGAGATGCAGCCACTTACGTGGACAATTCAGAGACAGCTCAATGGTTGAATGCAGAGTCCTTGTTTGCAGTGAAGGGCTGGGGAGGCGGAAGGACAGGGGTCAGGGACAGTGAGGCTCCACCCGGACACAGACCGAGGCTGCACTAGCAATCCTGCAGGGGTTCAGGCCACAGAAACTAGAACTGCGCATGAGGAGGTGGTGACGAATGAGGACATTTCTCTACTCCACAGCCAGAGTCACCTTTCCAGGGTTACGTGCATCACTGGGTCATTCCCCTGCCCAGCAACCTTCTGTGCTCACACTGCCTTCAGGATAAATACGTGGATGTTTGCAATTAAACCTCTGCCCGCCTCTCTAGTCTTATTTCCCTCCACTCTCCTCATCCCCAAACATAAGGCCGTTTGTGTACATTCACCAACATGTGCACGCCACACCTTCTGCATACATGCGCTCTAGCCAGGCTGAACTATTAGGGAGAATCCTATGAAAATTTGTCAGTTTTTTAGGTTAAAGCCAGTTGAATATCTGTGATTTCATATGAATCAACTGAAAATAATACGCTTGTCAGCTCTGGATCTTCATCTTGCCCAGAGCAAGAGCACTCCCTACCCAAAGCACTTTTCTTTGCCTACCAAACCCATACTCATCCTTCAAGACTCAGTGTTTTTAGACGCTCCTCCTAGAGAAGCCCTCTTAGACATGCCTACCATCTCCTCTTCTCACCCTGGGCTTAGATTTGATGACACTCTTCTGTATCACCAATGCACCCTCCACCTACCCTCCTTTTGAGGCTCATTGTATATTGTAATAGTTCCTTTACCTCTTACCCTCTCTAGTTCATGTGCTCCTTGAGGGCACGTAGGGTCTTATTTGAATGTGTGTTCCTAAGACCTTACCCAGTGCTGGCATATTGTAGGTTCTCCATAAAAGTTTGATGACTGAATAAATGAGATGGATGAGTGAGAAGGTGGATGCACAGAGTAACAGGGGAAGGGAAAGGAATTACAGACAGTGGAGCTGGGGCTAAGAGTGAAAAAAGATTTATATGGTAGCCAAGAAGGAAGGAGTTTTCATCATATGAGGAGGAGCTTAGGCAAGATGTTGGGAAGTTCTTCAGGGATTTTATGAGATGCTGTACTGACCAAAGAGCCTCTCAGTCTCTGCTATTTTAAAAAACAACTATTTTTCCCTAAAATATATTTTGCTGGTATTGAGGCATAAATATTTATTGAGTTAAGAAGTGAATAAAGGAATATTTGAGATGAGTTGTACCTAAAGGTAAAGCAATTAACTAATAAGAATAGTCTTTTTTTTTTACTAAGTATTTAGTCTGAGTTTACATTATCTTATTTAATTCCTACAACTGTGAAAATTTGAAAATGAGGACACTAACACTCACAGAATTGAAGTGTCCAAATCAGGATCACACAGCTGGTAAGAGAGAGATTCAAACCCAGGTCTCTGTCACCACAAAGCCTGTGTTCATGACAATGGTGCTCCTGCAGTCTCTCCACTCCCAGAGATCTTCACGAGTTGGAGAAATAGTCATATCTTCTCAAAGATTTCAAAATAACACAGTTTAGAATCAGGGCCAATCATATGTGACATGCATATCTTCTAAGTCAAGATTTCTATTGTACCGTGATCTTTTCCTCTTTAAAGTCCTAGAATTTCTTAAAATGATGCTCTGAGACATGTGTTTGTAGGGTCTTGGTGGATTAATTCAGTCATTCAACAAATCTTTATTTAGTAAGCACTTACTATGTGCCATGTCTCGTGCTGAGCTCTGGGGATGCAGTGGTGAATAGATGTGCTTCCTGCCACCTGGAGCACTGCTCATATTCTGAAGAGAGGGCATCACATCAAGCCTGCAGGTGCCAGATGGGCATCTTAACTGAGAATGAATCAAGCAAAGGTGGGATAACAAGACCCCCTGCCTCTATGTTTTGAGCTTGAACGTGCTTTAACGACAAGCATAATGCGTGTTCTGGTCCTCCTCCTGTTAATGACAGCCCCAGTCTTATGAATAAACTGCATGCCAAACATGGGAGCAAACACACACAGAAGGTCAACATGTCAGAAAGGGATATAATCCTGAAGACCTAGTAATCCATTTATTTATTTGACCTAAACACTTTGAGCACATACATGAGTCAGGCCCCAAGGCTGGTGCCAGCTACCTCACACCTACCAGTGCCTGCTCTGTAGGGGCTCACAGACCAGTGTGGCAGATGGTCTAGTGTGTAAATAATTATAATTATGTGTTATCAGTACACCAACTGAGGGAGTTATCAGGTGTTCCAGAAGAAGGGAGGAAGCAGCAAGTGCAGGCTTGAGAGGGTAGAGGAGAACATGCAGATGAGAAAGGGTTCCCTCAAGGCGGCACTGTGCTAGCTGGGTCTTGAAGGATGAGTGGGCCTCACACGGGAGAGGGAGTGCAAAAGAGCCCCCTCCATGGGGAAAGGAAGATGAAAAAAGGACATGTGCTCAGGGACTAGATGCTAAAGGATGACTATCGGCTAAGTACAATCATTCATTCATCTATCCATCCATTCATTCAAAAAACATTGAAGGCTACCATACTGTTATGGACTGAATGTGTGTGCCCCTCCCCAATTCATATGTTGAAGCCCTCGCCCCCAGTATGGCTGTATTTGGAGTAAGGGAATAATTAGGGTTAAATGAGGTCATAAAGATGGGGCCCTGATCTGACAGGATTGGTGTCTAAAAGGACATTTAAAAAGAAGAGACACCAAAGTGCTCACTCTCTCTGTGTGCATGCACTGAGGAAAGGCCATGTGAGGACATAGTGAGAAGGTGGCCATCTGCAAGCCAGGAAGAGAGCCCTCACCCAAAACCAACCATGTTGGTACCTTGATCTTAAACTTTGAGCTTCTAGAACTGTGAGAAAATGATTTTCTGTGGTTGAAGCCACATAGTCTCTGATGTTCTGTTATGGCAGCCCAAGCCACTAATATAAATGCTCCTGGTGCTGTACCAGGCATGGAGTTCAAAGATAGACAAGACCACTCACTGCCTCAAGAGCTCATGGCTATGTGAGAGAGACTGATCAACAGACAGAAAATGACTAAAGTAAAAATGCTGGTAGATTGGGTGATCACCTGCTTGAAATAATCATAATTTACTTTATGAAGTGAATAATTTCAGCTGTTCTTAGTTAAGCATATTAAATACGATAGAAGGATTTGATGTGGGAGCCATTAATGTTGTTTATCAATATTTCAATTTCTTCTTTTCCATGGCAAACTCCCCACATACTTGAAGTAATCTGGGACTATGTTATTAAAAAAATGAATTGTGAACAAAAGTGACAGGTGTCACTTGCAGGCAGAACCCTTTAAGAACCAATGAGTGACTGCTAAGTTCCCTTCTCCTACACGGCAACCATCAACATTCCAGGTGAGGGAGGCTCCATCAGCTCCTATCTCTGAGTGGGAAGATCAGAGCAGAAGACCTGAGGTGAACAGGCAGCATCAGTAAGAAATGAATTTTTAGTGTTTTAAGCTACTGAGATTTAGGGTTTATTTGTTATTGAAGCACAATACAGTCTAACATGACTGATGTAAGTAAAAACAAGATGTTACTCACATTCCGATCCTAGCAGACGTTTTGCAATATCAGTTTTGCCACTCGATGCCCTAAGAGTGACCTACTATAAGGAAGTCAAGAGACTGGACTTCCAGTTTTTGCCCTGCCTGGGTATTGCATTTATTCACCCCAGCTTATAAAATACATTAATGGATTTCCTTACAAGCAGTTAGCAGTTAGGATTTTACTTCCTCGTCTACCTTTTCAGCGTTACATCCTTCATCCTTCATATAAAATCTGTTAGCAAAGAGGCTTCTGTGTGAAGCTTTGTCCTTTAGAGACTCAAATCACAGAGGGGTATGGCTTTCTAATCTTCCGGAGGATTTTGCCCTTTTATGTCCTTTCCATAGACCCAAGAACAGAGGGCTCTGAAATCAACCATCCAGCTTTAAACCCTGGCTGCACTGCCCACTACACACGTGGCCTTGGATAAGTTACTTCATCTCTTTAAGCCTTAGTTTTCTTATTTGTAAAATGCAAATAATAATAGTACCTCTCCCATGGGGATGTTTTTTAAGTTAAATGAGATAATGCACATAGAGCTCAATACATTATAATTATGATTATTGTTGGTGTTATCATTATGATTTCGTCGAGATAGTTTTAAAATTAAATGTCAAAAGTTCTCATCACAAAAGCCATGACTGTTCTTAGAAAGTTTACCAAAGGATCAACTAGGAGACAGGGGTCTGGAGTAATGGTCTTCCAGCTCGTGTCCAGGTTTTTGAGCCCTCAGTGCACAGAGCTTCCTAAGGGAGATCAAAACATCTCAGAAAGGATCTACTGCAATGGGAGTCCTGCCAAGAGAGGCCCCGAGTGAAAGCAGGTGTGGACGCAGGGTGTGCTGCTTCCACGAGTCCTGGGAGCTAGCCTTCTTGTATGGCTTCTCTGTTGGATACTTAGCAACTCACTCTTTGGAGAAAGATTATCTCCTTTTTGAAAGTAACCTGACCACCTGTCAAGACCGGACTTGTGAGAGGAATTGAGAGGCTAACCCTGGGCAGTATGGCCAGACTCTCATTTGGGTAATGACACTGGCAGTGGCTGCCTCACTCCACATCAACTTGGCCTGCGGTCCCGGCCCTCTTCTGAGACTCTGATGATGTGTGAGAAAGAGCTTCTGGGATCCGCCCAAGACAGCCAAAGAAATAGGAAGTGTGATTGACACAGAAGCTCTGTGATGACCACTGTGATTATGGAAATGATTTTCTATTTGAGGAAAAGTAGCAACCACCAAGAAAAGAAGAAAAATGGAAAGAGTACTAAACATTCTGCCCTGATTCCCTACTATCACAAACATAGAATATTCTTGAACACTGGACTTTTAAAAAAAATTATTTGATAAACTTCTAAAGGTGTGTACCAAGTGCCAGGTCACATGCTGTGGACCAGTGACACAATGATGCCTAAGGCCTTACCTGTCTCTACAAAGAACTTGTGGTCTTTTATTCATTCAGCAATCTATTCTGTTAACACCTTTACTGACACCATGACTGGCCAGGCACTGTTGTACTGGGTGTACAATTGTGAGCAAAACAGAAAGCTCTCTGCCTTTATGGACTGCTGTAAGGGGGTCCACACCACTCCATTCGGTGGCAGAGCTAGACACAATAAGCACAAAGAAGTATGTAATAATGCGTTGTTTTTATGTCAGCCGTGGAAAACAACAGGGAGCATAACAGAGGACATACATGTGATGGGGTTGGGGAGCAACATATAAACAAACAGGTACTGGCATTGCACTGGGAGACAGACACGTACAAAGGGCTTGCAGAGCACAAGGTCAATGTGCTAACACATCCTGACTGTGGCCAACTGCGTGTGGGGAACCCACGTGCTCAGGGATGATATAAACCAACACACATACATCATAAAAGCATTTTCTCAGTGTACAAACCATTAGGGATCTAAAAATCTGACTCAGTGAAAATCGTAATTTTTAGTGTTTCTGTAACTGTATACATATGTGAACTGTTTTATAGAGCACGTCTTCTACAAATATTAAACTATTTCATAGCATGATACTTATCATTGAAGCAAACAATGAACACATTTTGTCTCTTCCTGCAAGCTCTCTCTGCTCCACGCCACCCGCCTACGCCCTGCCATGTAGTCTTCTGTGATTCTTTTCTGTGTTCCATAATTCCCTATGCATGCCTTTATTATATTAACGGCAATTTTCATACCTTGGTAATCACTGATTTGCTTTGATTATCTCGTCTTCTAGACTGTGAGCATCTTGAAGGCAGAGGCGATCTTAGTTGTCTCTGTATGCCCAGGGCTCAGCCGTCTTAGTTTGGCTTTCCCCAGCAGCAGGCCCTAAGAAAAGCGTTCAAGTGCAAGTAGTTTATTTAGGAGATGATCACAGGGAAAACGAGGTGGGGAGTGGGCAGGGGACCGAGGGAGGGAACACAGCTCGTAAGGAGTGTTACCAAGCGTTACCCAGTTCCCACTGGAGAGCTCTGGGAAACCACGTGGAGCATGTCCCTGTGTTGCCCACTGATGGGTGAGGGAGCTGTGCTACTTATCCACCAACTCCCCGTCTGTTATTGCTTGAGGGCTGCTCCCAGGGCCACAGACCCTCCAGTGTTTCTGGCTCGTTCTCCCCCCAGGCCAAGCATGCGCCTGTGACCTGAAAAATTCCCACAGGCAGAGTCTCAGGTGCTTGCTATAAGCGACCTTGACAATGTGGATATGAGTGCCAAGGAATATGATCAACCAGCATCTGCACGGCAGCTCAGCGGGCTTTGGTGGCTCAACAGAACAGCCAAGCAGCACACTTTGTTAAGGAATACCATTCAGTACGGGCTCCATGGGCAAATCTCAGGCTGCTGACAGGGTGTCAGGCATGCGGTGAAGTATTGGGTCCGGAAGCAGCCTGAGTACATTTGCAGGGGATGTTTGTTTCTGCAGCAGCCATGAACAGAATGACGGTGAAGTGCAGAGTGGTGCTTTAACCCCTGCTCTCTCCTTTGACCAGTTCACACGTGACCAAATCTCCCCTTGGTGGAGTGATTCCATCTGTGTTTTCTCACCTACAGGTGTTGGTGGGCTCAATTAACACGCTTGCTAATATGTTGTTGCTTTCTGAAAGAATGTGAATTATGGCAGATGCTGCTTATGAAGGATATTTAGTAGCAATGTCAGCTCGTTTGTGAATTTACACACAGTCAGATGAGGCCTCCTCATTTCACTCTCCAGAGAGAGGCTGACCAGCCTCCTTGGGCCTCCCTCATATTTTTAGAAGTCTCTTTTGGTGATTCTTCCTGTTTACAAGTGACAGTGATGATATTAGTCAAGGACTTCATCTAAATTGGAGCTTTTTGTGGGAAAGTGTACATTAACAATCTCATTCAGGGCCTAAACCAATAAAATATTACTCAATATACCCTATGCCTTCAAGAAATAGGACTCCAGGAAAATAACACAGTAATTCCAGCGTATCCAATGTATTTGTCCCTGTTACTCTTCTTGGAGCAGTACAGTGTGGTAGGCAAGAGTGCAGACTGCATAGATTCTGTGTCTCCATTTCCTCATCTGCAAAATGGGATGATAATGGTTCCCGTCCTATAAGTTGTAATGAGGATTAAATGAATTAATACATGTAGAGCTCTTCGAACAATGTGCAGCTCTTTAAATAGTCCACAGCCCTATACTAAACACTGAGTGACCAAAGAATGATTGATTCATTCAACAGATATTTTTGACTGCCAACTTTGTGCCAGTCACAGAGTTACCACCCCAGCAGGGTGTGGTAATACAACAGTGAACAAAGTAAACCTGGCCCCAGCCCTGCGAGCGTTTACGTTACACCTGGGGATCACAGGCTGCGATGATGGCCAAAGACCCCCAGCTGACAGGGTGGGGGTCAGCGGAGGCTTCCTGAACTGGGGATTGTGCCAAGACCTGACAGGCTGGCTGTAGCCAGGCAAAGAGTGTGCCGAGTTCTGAAGCACGAGATGGCTTCGCGGGGTCAGAGGGGTTTGCTGTGGCTGTGGAGTGGAGGGCGGGGGGAGGTGAGAGAGAGCCTGGAGAGGAAGGCAAGGAGGCAGTCACCAGGGCTCCGTGGCCCTGTTAAAGTGCAGGTCTGTCTCCGGGGGGCAGTCGGGTACTGGGGGAGTAAACACGGCATCTGGGTCTCTGCTACTCTATTGACACTTCTCCCACATGGCCTTACGCTGCAATCTTTTGCACAAAGTACCTGTGTACTTTCCCCCAATCACATTCTGAATTCCTTGAAGGCAGAAACAACGAGTCTTATATTTCTTTGAATCCTCCCTAGCCACTGGCAGCCTTCTTGGTAACTGGGCCCCAACTAGCCATCTCTCGGCACCTTTCGTATAATCTGAATTCCAGTGTCCTTCCGCATCAGCTGCTGAGGACTCCAACACCCCGCCTTGCTCTTGTCAGACCTCCCCCAACTCGTACCCGGAGATTACAACCAAAGCTCTCCAATGCTCTTCACCCAGGACAACAGCACTTGACCTTCCATCCTCCTGGACACCTGTTCCTGATCTCTCATCCTCCCGGACACCTGCTCCTGACCTCCCATCCTCCTGGACACCTGCTCCTGATCTCCCATCCTCCTGGGCACCTGCTCCTGATCTCCCATCCTCCTGGGCACCTGCTCCTGACCTCCCATCCTCCTGGACACCTGCTCCTGATCTCCCATCCTCCTGTACACCTGCTCCTGACCTCCCATCCTCCTGAGCACCTGAACCTGACCTCCCATCCACCTGGGCACCTGCGGCTGATCTCCCATCCTCATGGACACCTGCTCCTGAACTCCCATCCTCCTGGACACCTGCTCCTGAACTCTCATCCTCCAGGCCACCTGCTCCTGACCTCCCATCCTCCTGGACACCTGCTCCTGATCTCCCATCCTCCTGGGCACCTGCTCCTGACCTCCCATCCTCCTGGACACCTGCTCCTGATCTCCCATCCTCCTGG
>CAUYSK010120229.1:0-37507 GCA_963575035.1 Avahi laniger
CAATAGGAATACACTCTGAGAAATACATCATTAGGCAATTTTGTTATTTGAGCATGATAGAGTGTACTTAAACAAACCTAGATAGTTTAGTCTACTACACACCTAGTCCATATGGTACAGGCTATTGCTCCCAGGCTACTAACCTGTACAGCATGTTACTGTACTGAACAGTGTAGGCAATTGTAACACAATGGTAAGTATTTGTGTATTCAAACATATCTAAACATAGAGAAAGTACAAAATAAAAATATGATGTTATAATCTTATGGGACCACTGTCATATATGTGGTCTAACATTGGCCCAAAACATTATCATGCAGCACGTGACTGTATGTGAATGATTATATGCAATAAATTCGATAACCTAAAAAATGGATAAATTTCTAGAAACATACAAGTTACCAAAGCTAAACTATGAATAAATGGAAAGTCTTAAGAGAACTATAACAAATATATAGATTGACTCAGTAATCCGAAATCTCCCAACGAAGAAAAGCCCTGGGCCAGATGGCCTCCCTAATGAATTCTACCAAACATTTAAAAAAAGCCAATTCTTCTTAAATTCTTCTAATAAATTAGGGAGGAAAGAACACTTTCAAACTCATTTTATAAGTCATTACTCTGATACCAAAGCCAGGCAAAGGCACCACAAGAAAAGAACACTACAGACCAATATCCCTTCAAAAATCCACAATACACAATATTTGGTTTTCTACCAAATCCAACAACAAATTAAAAGGATTATATACCATGACCAAGTAGGATTAATTCCTAGGATTCAAGGATGGGTCAACAGACAAAAATCAACTAATGTGATACACCTCAGTAACGGAATAAAGAATAAAAATCACCTGAGCATTTCAATAGATTCGCAAAAAAATGTCTAACAAAACTCAACACCCTTTCGTAATAAAAAAGTCTCAACATAGTAGGAGTAGAAAAAAATTACCTCGACATAATAAAAGACATCTATAAAAAGCCAAAGCTATCATCATATTCACATGTAAAGAACTGAAATCTTTTCTTCTAAGATCAGAAAAAAGTCAAGTATGACTGCTCTCCTCACTTCTATTTAAAATAGTACTAGAAGTTCTAGCCAGAGCAATTAGGGAAATAAAAAGACATATAGATAAGAAAGGGAGAAGTAAAATTGTCCCTGTTTATAGAAGGCATGATCTTATATGTAGAAAACCCTTAAGATTCCATTAAAAAGAAACTGTTAAAACTAATAAATAAATCCAAGAAAGTTGCAGATACAAAATCTACAAAATCAGCATACAAAAATCAGTTGTATATCTATACTCTAACAATGCCCTATCTGAAAAGGAAGTTAGGAAAACAATCCCATTTAAAATCACACCAAAAGAATAAAATACCTAGCAATAAACTTAACCAAGGAGGTGAAAGATTTGTATACTGAAAAACCACAAAACATTGATGTAAACAATGAAATTAAACAACACAAAAGTGGAAATATATCTCAATTTTGGGGGGATGGAAGACTTACTATATTTAAGTGTCCATACTACCCAAAATGGTCTACAGATTCAATGCAATCTCTACTAAAATTCCAATGGCAGCTTTTACAGAAAAAAAAAAAATCCCAAGATTTATATGGAACCACAAAAGACCACAAATAGCCAAATCAATCTTGAGAGAGAAGAACAAAGCTAGAGGCTTTACACTTCTTGATTGCAAAATATATTACAAAGCTACACTGTAATAATACTGGCATGAAGACAGACATATAGAACAATGAACCAGAATAGAGAGCCCAGAAATAAGTCCACACATATATATTATAGTCAATTGATTTTGAGCAATGGTGTTAAGAAAAACAATGGGGAAAATATAGTCTCTTCAGCAAATGGTACTGGGAAAACTGTATATCCACATGCAAAAGAATGAAATTGGACTCTTATATCATACACAAAAATCAACTCACATTGGATTAAAGATTTAAATGAAAGACCCAAAACTGCAAAACTAGAAGAAAACATACAGGCAAAGCTTCATGACATTGATTTTGGCAATTATTTCATTCATATAACACCAAAAACACAGACAACAAAAATAAACAAATGTGATTACATAAACTAAAAAGCTAAAACTAAAAAGTAAAGGAAACAATCAACACAGTGAAAAAGCAAAATAAGGAATGGGAGAAAAAATTTGCAAACCATATATCTGATAAGGGGTTAATCTCCAAAATATATAAGAAATCTCTAAAACTCATTGGAAAAAACTAAAATCCCAATTAAAATATGAGCCAAGCATTTGAATAGATATTTCTCCAAAGAAGCCATATGAATGGCCAACAGCTATATAAAAAATTCCCAATATCATCAAAATTAATTATCAGGAAAATAAAAATCAAAAACACAAGATATTACCTTACGCAAGTCAGGATGACTATTATCAAAAAACCCAAAACCAACAAGTGTTGGCAAGGATATGGAAAAACTGGAAGTGTTGCCCACTGTTGTTGGAAATTAATAATGGTCCAGCTGCTATTCTATGGAAAATATTAATAGTATGAGGGTTTCTCAAAAAAAGTAAAATTAGAATTATTATCTAATCCAGCAATCCTATTTTTGTATATTTATCCAAAAGAATTGAAATCAGGATCTTGAAAATATGTTCACATTCTTAGTCCATTTGGACTGCTACAACAAAATACTTTAGACTGGGTAATTTACAAACAACAGAAATTTATTTCTTACAGTTCTAGAGGTTAAGAAGACCAAGATCAAGGCATCAGCACATTCAGTGCCAGATGAGGGTTTCATAGATGGTGCATTCTTGTTGCATCCTCAAATGGTGAAGTGGCAAATGGGGCCCAGGAGCTCCCCTGGGCCTCTTATAATGAAACTAATCCCATTCATGAGGGTTTCACTGTCATGACTTAATTACCACCTAAAGGCTCCATCTTTTAATGCTATCACATTGGGGATTAGGCTTTAACCTATGAATTTTGGGGTGACACAAACACTCTTATGTTCATTGAAGCACAATTCACAAAAGCCAAGATGTGGAAACAACCTAAATGTCCATCTAGAGAGGAATGATATTTTTAAAATGTGGTAATATACAGACAATGGACTACTATTCAGCCTTAAAAAAGGAAGGACATTCTTCAATGTGTGACAACATAGATGAGCCTGGAGGACATTATTCCAAGTGAAATAAGTCAGTCATGGCAAAAATAAAATACTATATGATTCCACTTACGTGAGCTCTCTAAAATAGTCAAATTCATAGAATTAAAAAGTGGATTAGCAGGTGCTAGGAGATGGGAGGAGGAGGAAATAGAGAGTTATTAATCAAGGTGTACAAAATTTCAGCCAAGTAGGGTGAATAAACTCTAGAGATCTTCTGTACAATATTATATCTATAGTCAACAATAAGGTATACTTAAAAACTTGTTCAAAGAGTAGATCTCATATTCAGTGTTCTTACACAATAAACACAATACAATAAAATACAAGATAAGATAAAATAAAACATTAAACTAAAATAAATGGAAGATATAAAGAAAAAAACAAACAAATTTTAGACCTGAAAAATACAATAACCAAAATAAAACCCTCTAAGAAAAGGTCAACAATAGAATGGAGGAACAGAAAAAAATAACACATGCACCCAGGATAAACAAACAGAAATTACCCAATCTAAAAAACGTAGAACATAGACAGAAAGAAAAAAATGAATGTAGCCTCGGGAACCTGTGGGACTACAGCAAAAGATCTAACATCTATGTCGCTGGGGTCTTGAAAGGAAAGGAGAAGGAGAGTGAGGCTAAAAAACACTCAAAAAAAAAAATAAACTGAAACTTCCCGAATTGGAAAAAGAAAAACAAAAATACATAATCAAATTCAAAAAGCTGAACAAATTCCAAATAGGAAAATCCAAAGAAATCCACATCATTATGCATCATAGTCAAACTTTTGAAAACTAATGACAAATATATATATGTACATACATACATATATACATATATGTATACATACACACACACATATATATATAAAGCAGCAAGACAGAAATGACTCATTACTACAGGGGAGAAACAATTTGAATGACAGCAATCTCTTATTAGAAATCATGAAGCTAAAACATTTTTCAAGTACCAAAAGAAAACTGTCACCTAAGAATCTTACATTCAATGAAAATATCATTCAAAAATGAAAATAAAATCAAGACACCCTCAGATAAAATAAAACTGAAGGAATTTTTCACCAAGCAAACCTACGCTAAATGAATGGCCAAAGGATGTTCTCTAAACAAACAGAAAATGATAAAAGAAGGAATCTTAGAAATCAAGAACAACAGAAAGAGTAAAAATGTGAGTAAATGTAAAGCATTTTCTTCTTCTACTAGAGTTTTATAAATTATGTTTGACAGTGGAAGCAAAAGTTATATGTGATATGGTTCTAAATGTATGGAGAAGAAATTTTTAAGATAATTATAAAATGTGGAGATTTAAAAGGAACTAAGGGAGGTAAGGCTTTTACTCCAGCTGATAAAATCATACCAGCTGTCTGTGTGATAGGTCAGGTATATATATAATGTAGTATATAATTATACAAGAGGTACATGTATAATTAAGAGAGACTGAAAAAGCTACAGATGAAAGAAAATGGAATTTAAAAATGTTTAAGCAACCCACAGGAAGAAGCGGAAAAGAAAATAAAGAAATCAAAATCAGAGAAAAAAAGCAGGAAACAAAAATTAAAATGACACACTTAAACCCTAACACAACAATAACATTAAATGTAAATGGTTCAAATACACTGATTAAAAGACACAAAAGCAGAGTGGAATAAAAAACATGATGGAAGTATATGTAGTCTATAAGAAACTCATGTCAAATATAATAATATAGGCATGTTGAAAGTAAAAGGATGGGAAAAGGTATATCCTGTAAACATTAAAAGAAAACAGGGGTGGCTATATTAATATCAGCTAAAATAGATTTCAGAGCAATGAAAATGACCACACACTGAGACATACATTATATAAAGATAAAAGGGTGAATTTACCAAGAAAACATAGTAATCCTAACTAAATGTGTGTGTATCAAACAACAGAACTACAAAATCTGAGATGATAAATGATAGAATTGAAATGAGAAGTACAAAAAGTCACAATTATAGTTGGAAACTTCAATATGTCTCTCTCAACAATTGAGAGAACTAGACAGAAAATCAGCAAAATAATAGATCTCAACAACACCATTAGTCAACAGAATTTAAACAACATTTATAGAACACTCCATCCACTAAGAGCAGAATATATTCTTTTTAAATAAACTCACAACATACCCCTAGAGAAATAGTATCATGGTCCATAAAATATATGTCAAAAAATTTAAAAGAATCAAAATAGAGTGTGTTTTCTGACCGCAATGGAATCAAACTCAAAATTTATGACAGAACAAGAAGAAAATCAACAAATATGTGGAGCCTAAACAACACACATTTAAATATAATAATTCATGGGTCAAAGAAAAAGTTTCAAAGTAAATAAAAAACCACACTGAATTGGATGAAAACAAAAATACAGCATATCAAGATACAGGGGATATAGATAAAACAGTGCTGAGAGGGAAATTTATAGTGCTACATATTTATATTAGAAAAGAGGAAATGTCTGAAAAACCATGACAGAAGTTTTTTTTTAAAAAATACCTCTTTATTAATTTAGATTTACCCATATATTCTTCTGTCAGTTGTTACTTTATTCTATTATTAGTAGTTTCCAAATTTATATGACTATGAGACAAAAAAGAATATTGTTAATTGACAAAATGAATAACAAATTAAAAAGTATGAGAAATATAGATGTACCTATGTGTAGTAATAATAGAATACAGTAACAACTTACATTATATTGCTATCCTGGATTTCATTTGCTGCATGATGCCCATCACTTTCAAATTTCTATTAGTTTTTCCTTAATTTATTTTTATTTGGCTTTTTGTTTTGAAAAATTATCTGTTTGGGCTCATGAGTGTGTGTGTGTGTGTGTGTGTGTGTGTGTGTGTGTGTGTGTGTGTGCGCGCGCGCGTGCGCGTTAGCCAAAATGGAATTCTGTCTGTTTTTTTCAAATAAACTTAACACATTTATATTTATCGTAATTGCCATTACAATTAGATTTACTTTTACCTTCTGGTTTCATATATTCTTTTTGTCATGATTGTGTTTGTGGAAAGAAAAATGACTGTTTAGATTTGTGCACTTTGCATAGTTCACATTGGTGGCTCTGTATGGAATTAATTATACACAGAAGACCTGTTTATAAATGCTGAGGAACTGAACAAAGCAATGCTAAGTGAGATAGAGGGGGAAACTGGATTTGAGAAATGTGTAGAAGGTAAAATTAAAATAATTTGATTATTAATTGAATGAGGGAAATAGTGGACAAGAAACCAATCTCTAGCTGGCAAAACTTAATAAATGTTGGCACCATACAATAGATGGAGTACATTTATACCAAATATCCCATTCCTCTTTCTGTACTTTTTGTTGCTCCAGGGCCCTCCCTATGCAAGAATTCTATTTTCTACTCCATTGATGTCAGCTTTGGCCATGTGACTTGCTTAGGCCAATAACCTATGAACAGATATGTGCTCACTTCTGAGCAGAAGCTTCTTGACTCCAGTCTAAGCTACCATCTTTCCTTTTTCCTTTGACCTGAGATAACCCATATCCCAAACAAACTATTCTGTCAACATCAACATCAACATGAAGAACGACAAAGCAGAGTCTTAGTCAATCACATGGAACACAGTGAGAAATAAACCTTTGCTTTTATAAGTCACTATGATTTGGGAAGTCATTTTTTTTATACTGTAGCATAACTTAGACTTAGCTGACATATATATGCCAATAACTTTTCTTACTAGCCTATCAGAGCGCATTATTTTTTTTATGAACTGTAGGTACTGACACCATTTTTTCTTCTAAACTCGAGGATTGGATAGACGGTTTGAAACACAGTCATCCCTTGGTATCCATAGGGGATTGGTTCCAGGACCCCTCTTGGAACCACAAAATCCATAAGATGCTCAAGTCCCTGTATAAAATGGTATAGTATTTGCATGCAATCCACACACATCCTCTCCTATACTATAAATCATCTCTAGATGACTTATAATACCTGATATAATCTAAATGCTATGTAAATAGTTGTTATACTGTCCTGTTTAGGGAATAAAAAGAAAAAAGTCTCTACATGTTCATTGCAGATGCAACCATCCATTTTTTTCCCCCAATAGTTTCTATTTGCTGTTGGTTAAATCCATGAATGCAGAACCCACAGATACAAAGGGCCGACTGTACGTTAAATGAATTAGGATTTTGAATATTTGAAACTGGTACTAGCTAGTAAAGCCTGGCTAAGTGCTCCATTTACTTAAAGGGTGTGGGTATGAGTGTGGGTGGGGAGGAGGAACATACAATTATTTCAACTTAATATTACTTATTATAACAATAGAAACATTTTTATATTTACCTTTGCAAAGAACAGGAATATTCATAAAAATATGCTAAATGCTATTTATGCCAATGTGTCTTAACAGTTACTTTTAAACAACAATTATTTTCCCACTAATCATAAGTTTGCCATTCCCCCCCCAGTAAAAACTATTAGTCTTTTAGATTAGATCCCATAATTCAAAATATAAAGAGAACTATTTGGAGAGAGAATAAAGAATTAAAAGTCTTTGAAGATGGATCTAATCTTAATTGGGTCAGTCATAGCAGAGGATTTGAGATAATTAAAATTTCTCTATCAAAATAAAAATAAGCCAATGGCAGTGATTGTTAAAGCATAATATTTTGTACTAGATATCAGTATTAAATTCCTTTTATCCCTTCCTCCTTCCCTCCTTTAATATAAACATATTTTATACTCTAACATGTACCAACCAGTGTGCTAGGTGCTAGGGATTCCTCAAAGAATAGGACAAAATCTGTCCCTGTTGTTAGTGAGCTACGTGTGCTTAGTAAGTAGGACACATTCCTTCCTCACCCAGACAAGTCACAAGATTTTCAACAAACATCAATCTTCACTTACTGGAAAAAAGCAAAGCAGGATACTAAGTAAATGTCTAGTCACCCTCAGGTGATGCTGGTCTGTTAGAGGTCACTGAAGAAATAGAAAGTATTTAGTCTTATTCTCCAATTTGTGTTTTTCCTCCAGTAAAAGAAGAGACTTCTTGAATATGCAGCTATTCCAAGAAGGCAGTTCCTGCAGCAGAGTTCTTTATTATAATGAAATGGTAGAAAAACATTATTCAGCTAAAAGGCAGAGTGGTGTATTTGAGAAAACATCACACTTGCGGAAAGACTGTGGGAGACACCTATTGCCCAGGTGGCCCTGGGCAAGCAATTTGTTCTGAGTTTAAGATTCTTCATGTGCAAAATGGATGCGATGATACCGGCTCATCTTCTCATAGCATTATTAAGAGGATCAAATAAACACAGGCAATTTTCACTCAAATGTCTCTTACTCTGCTTATTTCAGGCCCTATTACTTTCTTTTTTATGTTTTTTCTTTCTCGCAATTGTTCTGTGAAAAGAAGTAGTAGAAATCCAGTCTGGCTACTCCCAGAACATCCAACTGCAATACACATTAGGCCAGTTATATAAATAGATGTTAAATAACCAATCACTAATTTACTCATTAATTTATTTACTCAACCAGTATTTATTAAATATATGTTATTTTTAAGGCTTTTTATCAAATGCTCCGACAGATACAAAAATGAATGGCACAGTTCCTTTCGACATTACAGAAATCCTAGTTTAAAAAATTTATCCCAAGGGTATAATTGCACATTCTTGAAAAGATTTAAAATAAAGAACATGTCTTATAAAATCTTTATATAATAATAGATAACAAGGAACAATATTTAAAAAACTATCAATCAAGAGAGATTAGTTAAATAAATTCTAAAATATTAACAGCTAGAATAATATAAAGTCATTAAAAAGGACTATACAGATTTCTATATCCTGAACTGAAAATATACAAACATTAAATGAAGAAAAAGAAACAAAAAATAAATGTTCTTCTTTGCATAATATCTATACAAAAATTCGTGTGTCTACATGAAAAAAATTGGCAACATTTCTGAGTTTTTACTTTGTTTTTATACTCTTTTGTGGTATGACTAATTTATAATGAATAAGCACAATTTTTCAAAAACAATAAAGCTATTTTTTATTTCAATAGATTTAGGGGGTACAAGTGCTTTTTGTTACATGGTTATAATGCTGAAGTCAGGGTTTTTAGTGTACCCATCACCAGAATAGTGTAATAGAGTAATTTTTTTATACCTCACCTCCTTCCCCACTTCTTGGTTTTCAATATCGGCCACACTACTTTGTGACCATATATACCTATCGTTTAGCTCCTCTTATAAGTTAAAACATGTATCAAAAAGACACCTGTACCCAGATGTTTATCACAGCACAATTCAAAGCTATGGAATCAATCTAAGTGCTCATCAACTGATGAATGGATAAAGAAAATGTGGTATATATTTATGTATACACACATACACTATGGAGTACTACTCAGTTATAAAAAGAAATAAAATAATCACTTTTGTAGCAACTTGAGTAGAACCAGAGATCATTATCCTAAGTGAAATATCTGAGAAATGGAAAAACAACAAAGCTATTTGCAAAGAGTTGAACGGAAATGAATAGCACAGTCCTAGTCTTCAAAGATCTCACAACCACAGCTGGTAGAGATGGCATATATAAAACATAACTATAAAAGTTAGAGAGGGATAAGTATAATGTGAAAGATAGGCATGGAATATCAGAGCTCAGAGAGAGAGATGAGTAAGAATATTGAGGTAGGCAGAGATAAGAAAAGAGTAGTCTGGGCAGAAAGGACGGATGATGGAAATGTGCTCTAACTTGTTTAGCATAGTGTGCTTTAAATAGAAAAATTTGCAATCAGGTTGGAATGTTTAAGGTCAGATCAGACTAAGGAGTTGAGTCTTTGCTGAGCAGACAGGGCTAAGTGGTGATGTTTGAAAGGGGAGAATGGTATACTCAGATTGCACAGTGAAACAATTTAGCCTTATTTGGATGCCCCAGTATGATGGCTGACAGTTCAACCCTTAGACCCAGACAAGAATGGCCCCGGTTCTGAGCACAGTTCCAGAGCCAACACAAGCTTCTACCCCAGAGTTTGGAGGATAGGAGTCCAAAGAATGGTGTGGTGGTCCCTGATGCCGGAGCTGCGGATGAGCTTCAGTGTGCATACTAGGGTACTCGACGTATGTGTGCAAGGCCCGTCATATTATGGGATGTAGCCAGGGATAGGACAGGCTGAAGACCAGAAGCAAGAGACTAGTACCTGGCGTCTGGGGACTGGTAGTATGTTCTCCTTGTACTGCTGTTCTGGCATAGTATGCTGTGGTATTTGAAAATTCTAAATTTGAATCTTGCCTTTCAAGTTTTTTTTTTTTTCTTGGTCAAAGTAGGAAGAAGAACTAATTTTATCAAATGCTTTGCCAGCTTGATTTATTAGTATCAGTCATTTAGACATATGGCATATTAGTATTCTTGTGCTCAGTCCTGCACATGTTAAAGGCAAGACTTGTGTCTGGCCCACAGTAGCTGCTCAATAAACTTTTGGTGACTAAATACATAGCAATGGTAAACATGATGGCTTAAAATGAGGAGAGATGTCACAGCGTCAACCAAATTGGCCAGAATTTCTAAGAGGTAAAGCCTTCTACTAGGGGTCAATTTAATAGCAACAAAAATTCAGTTACTGGAAAGAGAGTTTACAAGTCCTGTTTGAATTATTATATTTAGAATTATCTTTCATTTTATTTAGAAATGTAAACTGAATAAAGACATCCATAATAGCAGAAGTATCCTTTCTCTTTGCTCTAAAAGCAGAGGTGTAAAGACTTATTTTCAGTTAACTATTTATTCCTGGACACTCCTAGGAACTTGCCAGAAACCCTGGCACAAAACCCCTGGATCCACTCTGGTCTTAATCACTGACTCATTGTGCGTGACCTGGGCTAGCCACATGACCTGTACACACCTCAGACCATTCAGCGGGAAACACGGGGTAAGGCAAGGGCGTGCTGAGGACCAGACGATACCTCTAAGTTAGTTTCTCTGAGTAAATACATTAGGGAAGAAAAAAACCATTCAACTCTTTAAAACCACTATTTTAAACTTAGCTTTTAAACCTTTTTGAACAAAGAGGTTCCTATAATTCAGGCAGACATGGAGAATACTCCTGTAGCAAAATCCTTCTGAACGCCATACTTACTACTAGTACTCAATCAGGATTTTAAAGGGATTTTTTTAAGGAATTAAAAAATCACAACTGTAGCTTTATTAGTTCTTCAGGAAGACTTGACCAGATCTTTAACTTTTTGAATTCTGAGCATCATCTAGAAATATACAACGGCAGGAAGCCTATCAGAATAGGGAAAATCGAACATCTCCACTGCAACCAAGGAGCCGGTCTTAGGGATAAGTGCACTTGTCATCTTTCAACCTCACAGTATTTTCAGCAGCACCCATAATTATTATGGCTAACATTTATTTCATACCTATCAGAGCTTTAAAAAGATAATTTTATTTACTCCCCACAATGAATTTCTAATGAAGGTGCTACTAACATACCCATTTTACATAGAGAAAAACTGAGGCTTAGGAGACTAAGCAATATTCCCAAGAGAAGATAGTGTGGGGTTGCCCAAAATAGGTAGTTCAAATCTGAGTCCTCATTTGTATATTTCTTATTGCCTCACCTGTGATAGAAATCACTGGAAAAAATGTGTCCCCCCATAACCTATTGATTATATAAACTTCATAGCGTTCAAGACAAACATACTGCCATTAAGCAGAGAATTCTTTGGAATTCATAATTATATTTTGCAAAAAAGGCGTTGTTATTCTTTTGTTATCCAATTAGAATTAGGGACAAAAATACAATTTTAAAGAGCCATGTGTAAAGAGCTTAGGGAAACTATTTTTTCATCTACAGCATCCCTAAAGCACAAGTTGCCAAGCTTCAGAGTGTATAAGAACCACCTGGGGAAGCTTTCAAAGTAGTCATATTTCTAGGACTAACTACTATAAATTCTAATGAGATGGGTCTGGGGTGTGTTTATAAAATGAGATAGGTCTGGGGTGTATTTATAAAAGCAGCTAGGAGATTGCAATAGAGGCCACCCTCAGATCACCTTGAGAAACACCGCTCAACATTTATTTTCACTTCTTAGTCTCGAAGCCACCTGGCTTTTCAAAACAAACAATGAAGCTGCTTCCCAAATTTCTTAATTAGAAGGCTGACAAATTTGGTGTGAACAAACAACAGGTGCTGTTTACAAGGGATGAGTCAGGAACAAAATCAAAATGGGTCCTGGTTTTTGATTAAGCATAATACATAGACGGAAGCATTGCATACCAAAGTTGGACTTTTGAAACTTTAAAATACTGAAAAGAAAATGCTATGGGGAAAAAAACATGCATGTAATTCAGAAAAATATAAATCTTTTGAAAAACATCTCAATTGCTTGCTTTCATCCTCAAGTTATCCTACTATGGCTTTCAGGGTAGGCAGGATGTGACTAATGCTTAGAGTCACACTTCTTAATGGCACTTTTAGGACTGATGGCGGGCAGTTTCAGCCCTCAGGTGCCATCGGAATGGTAATTCTACTAATTGGGTCTTGGAGCTAACACCTCTCATGGATAAAGGTAGGAAGTCTCACTTAACTGAATTGCTTTAGGTTGTTCCCTCAAGGATTTCAGTCACCTGTATTTGAAGGCAAGTTTCTTAATCTGATAATTTGGAACCGAATTTGGATTTTTCTTGTCCTCCTAAAAATATAAGATACCTGGTGAGAGGGCAAATGGATTCTTGAAAAGTTTTATATTCTCAAATGACTTAATTTTCTTAGCTTTCTCCCAAATGATTAAGATTCCCTTACTTTGACATTCCCTCTCCCAAAGTGATACATTAAAAGAAAATGAGTGTAAATCATAAGAAAAAATATTGATTGGCTTAGTTTTTTCCTCCCTTTGTCTTCTTTTTAAACTTTTAAATATATGCCGTGGTTTCTAATTAATTAATTTAAAAGATTTGGGATTTTATAGTTTTCCGAAGACCACACAGTATTTCTACTGGACAACAGAATTTTTAGTCTGCCCATGACAGGTTTGGGGCAAAGCAATCCGTGAAGCTCCTGAAATTGTGAGGAATGTGAACAGAGTCACTTTTTATCCCAAATTATCAGAAAAGGTCCCTTTATCTAGAAAATTTTAACAAATACACCCTCTAACAAGAAATAAATCAGTTTCCAGGAATTTAGCATATCTTCTTAAGGTTTTAAAAAGCTGGGTAAATTTTCAGGAATAAGATGAGATTCCATATAATCTCCAAGGAATATCATTTATGTAATGTAGATACTCACTCCCTTTCCCCAATCAAGACTATTAGCAACTGCTTGTGGACACACATACACACTTCAAAATTTTCTCCTTAGCCATTATAATTAAGACCATTAAAATATCAAAGGACATTTGGATTACAGACCTCCCCCCTGAAGAGCACTTTCTACTTTTGTTGATTTGTCATGCAAAGCATAAACCTTTGTTGACAGAAGTTGTTGGCATTTAAAAATCAAGGATAGTTTTGTCCTTTTTTGTAATCTGCATTTGAAAAATGTTATTTAGGCTATGTAAAATTTTGCTCCCTCCAATCTGAAACATACATGAATCTGGAGGTAATACTTAACATTTTAGTAGTTCAATAATATGAAAATAAAGTTCTCACATAATTAATCAGTGATTTAAGGTAAAGTTCCAAACCACAGGGTGTTCTTTTTATTTTAAAATTAATGATCCAGATGGTTATATGTGGGGATTTTGTTGTCAATCAAATCACAATCATTGACCTCAGATATTTTTGAATACTACCTTTTAGGTTTTAACCTAAGTCATGTAATATTTTAAAGCTAGTTTCCTCGTCTGTGGAAAGGGCTATCGAGAGATGATTGTAAAGAGTTTTCAATGGCTTTGGATTTTTGTCCCCTTTCCTTTCATTTTGGTAATCCTTAAAAAATAGCTCAAATAATATTTAGGGTCTAATTTGAAATGATCAAAGATAGATATATTACTACTTTGATACAGTGAAATTTTCAAAAACTATGATGAGAAATAAAATGATTCTCCTCCATCTATGTCAATGAATCAGCAAGTATTTTTATCTCTTTCAACCAATTCATTCTAATTTCTTGGATGTCTGAGAGATGCTTAAATCTCTCTCTTCACACTTTCCAATCTAGTGCTGGGACTCAGAAAACAGTACCCAAAATTAAGGCCTCATAAGCAAAGGTTTTTCTCTGTCCTTCTTCTGTCCTGCCTCTCAGTCCCATTTTTCCCCCGAGGCTAGCCATAGAAACTAGAATCCCTCTTCCCCAAGGCAGGTCATAAAAGCCAGAATCCCTTTTCCCCCCAAACCAGCCATAAAACCCAAAATTATTTTGTGTAAAAACCGGCCACACAAAGAAATTTTCTGACCTATTTTGTCTCACTGTATAAGACCCCCACACCCAAAAAGAATACATACTTAGAGAGTCCAACAAGAATCTAGACAGACAAGACTTGCTAGATTTCCCTACTCAGTCTACTAACATTAGATCATATCCTTTTTGTCCAATCATATTTCTATACAGCTCTCCATACTTTGTTGAACCTAAGCATAAAAAATGCACAATTTCCTCTGTATCTTTGGGACTTCATTCTGAAGGTTTGTCTATACATGTTATATAAATTTGTATGCCTTTTCTCCAATTAATCAATCTGCCTCATGTCAGTGGTTGCTCAGCAAACATTTAGGAGGCCACGGGCTTTGGTCCCTATACTAGGAAACATTATTAACATAGCCATACCCTTTCAAAATTTTGTATGAATTAATTCTAGAGTGATGGGAACTCAGCCTTGGAATTAACACCAAAAGGCAAGTAGCTCAATTTCTACGTGATGCTGGAAATGCTTTTACCTCTTACAAACTGGGAACTAGAAAACTAAATTCCAGGTCAATTCTTTTCCATCTTTGCACAGCTCAGACTCCTCAGAAATTCCACCATTCGTGGAGCTAAAATATGACGTGTTTTAATTCTCACTGGTATGCAGACTTAGGATCATACAGAATATGCTAAATCTCACATGGAAATCCAAGACTTGTAAAAGTTTTCCATGTCTGTTGCAATTCTCTGAATCTTCTGCGTCATACTAAGCATTACTATTTCCGATAGCTAGGCTTCGCCTGACAGAGTTGCTATTGACATTCCTCTTCTTACTGCTAGATCCTTCTCAGTGTGCAGCAGTTTGTCTATTTTTAAAGCAAAACAACCACAATTGTACACCTCTGCGTTTGTTAGGCTTACTATAAATCAGTATTTTCTAGTGTGGTTTGTAGACTTTTGGGGATCCTGAGACCCTTTCAGAGGAGCAAAACTATGTTTATAATAATACTAAGACATTATTTTCATCTTTTACCTTGTTGACATTTATACTCATGCAAAGGCAGTGGTGACTCAATTATAATGCCTTAGCTGAAAACAAGCTAGTGGCACCGAACTGTACCAGCACTCATCATCACATTCTTTACCCTCAAATATTCACGGGGAAATAACAAGCAAGTTTCATTTAAGAAGATCCTTGATAAAGCATTAAAAATATTTTCATTAAATTTTAACCCTTGAGTATATGGCTTTTTAATATTCTGTGTGAAGAAATGGAAAGCACGCAGAAAAGACTTCCGCTGCACACCACGCTGCCATGTTGTCAGTGATTGAGTTGTGAGCAGAGTTGTCCACTTTTATCACGGAACATAATTTTCAGTTGAAAGAACAACTGACAAACTGCTATTATTCAGAGTTGGGTATTTGGAAGACATTTTTTTTTTAAATTGAAGGAAGTGAACCTGTCACTACAATGCAAGCAACTGAGTATTTTTTGTTGTTGGTTGTTGTTTTTTGGTTTTTGCTAGAGATAATATCTGTGCTTTCAAGAGAAAATTAGAATTATGAAAAACTTGTATTTGCTATCATGGATATGACAGCCTCTCCAATATTTGAAGACTTAATGGATGAGCTATGTGGTGATATTAATGATTATGATCTTTTTTGATATTGAAAATGTAATGTCTCAACATTTGGAAAATCTGCATAACTTAATGAACTGATCATTTTTCAAATAATCAATTTTATTACAAATTCATGAATGGTTGTAAAAGATGCATTTAAAGTATATGATAGATCAACAGATTTTAATGTATTAATAACATAGTACACAAAGTTCATTCATATTGTTTTATATTCAACATTGCAACCTACCAAGTTTTGATGTAGTATCAAAGGAGAATATCCAAAAAGACTATCAAAACACTCCACCATTTCCCAATTACATATCTGTGTGAGGCCAGATATGTAATTTTCATATATTTCAATCAAAACAACAATTGAATGAAGAAGCAAGTATGAGAATCCTGCTGTCTTCTATTAAGCCAGATAGCAAAGATTTGCAAAAATGGAAGATAATGGTCACTTTTCTCATTAATTTTTTGTTTTGAAAAAGTTATTTTTGCAAAAATGTTATGAAGTTGGAACATAATTGGGTTTATTGTTACTTCAAATGAATTAATATTTTAAGCTTTTTCAGATTTAATTTCTAATGTGGTAAATCAATATTTACCACAATATTAATGTATTGAGAGATATAACCCCACAAATTTTTACTTGCTTAATAATTCTTAAGAGTGTAAAGAGGTCCTGTACCAAAAGTTTAAGAAGCATTTATATAGAAAATTATGAAGATACGAAATCCTTATTCTGGATACTTTGTCTCCCAGATATACGAACATTTGTTTTGTGTTGCTGGAGGAAGGAGATCAGCAACAACATACTGTTAACTCGCATCTACTCAAGTAAAAACTTCCATGTCTGAAATTGTTTGATCCATTGTCTTGTATAGCTGAAAACATAACAGGTTTGGGTCGGAAAAGGTATACTTTAGAATGTCAAGACCCGAAAGGGATGGATAAAAGGATCTCATCTTTTGATCTAAACAGTTTATATTTAAGACAGAAAGCTAGCTGGGCAGAGTGGCTCAAGCCTACAATCCTAGCACTTCGGGAGGCCGAGGTGGGAGGGACTGTTTGAGGCCAGGAGTTTGAAGTTGCAGTAAGCTGTAATGATGCCTACTGCATTCTAGTCCAGGGGACAGAGCAAGACCCCGTCTCAAAAAAAAAAAGTTGAAATTTAAATTAATGATCTAATGTTATTCAGTTGGTTGGTACCATAATAGTTCGCTTGTGAAACTGAATCTTATGTCTCCTCATTTGGTGCTTATGAATCAATACTAGATGGCTGGTAGCTGTAATTTCAGGCTAAAACTCAGAAAAGAAGTTGGGTCAAATATGAAGGTTTGGGATATATCCATGGGCACACAGAATAATTCAATCTACGGGAGTCAATGGCGGTTAGAAAGCTGAAGTAGGTCACATAAGAGAGGCACAGAATGAAACTGTGGTTAATGCTTTCCAAGAATAATGTAATGAATCGAAGTCCAGAAGAGTATAATACTAAAGTTTTTCTGAATACTGACAATGTTGCAGGTACTAAACTCTCGACATAACTTAACACATTCTATCATCATAACGACTGTATAAAGTAGATATATTCTCCATTTATCAAAGAGGAAGTGAAGATTCAGAGAGATGAAATATGCTTCCTGGATCCCACAAGCAGAACATCAAAGATAGGATCTGAATTTAAAGTCTCTCTTATCCTAGATCATCTTTGGCTTCAAGGAGCTTTCACCTCTGGCTTTAAATTGTGCTAGCCTCTTCCCTCTTCCCTTGGAGCAGGGCTAGGGGAATGATAGAAATGCATGGACACGGACGGATAATTAGCCTTTACATCCATCCATAGTCAGAGAACTTTTATTTTCGTTTTATGGGTCATGGATTACAAGTACAAGGGGAGAAACAACAAATGTTTTTCTTTAATAAGGAAACCCAGTTTCACTAAATGTTTTCATTGTTTGAACTATTAGCATAGGAACAGTTAAATGTTACTAAGCAATAATCAGTGTTCTTGCATTACATATAATATTCGTGGAAGTTTGGGGCTGGAAGGTTTAAATGTCCCCCTCGGGTCTCACAGCTAGACACTTGGCACCCCACGATATCCATGCTAACTCTAAATCGGTTTAATCCATGTTATATGTCAGAGCACAGAAGTTAGATAATATATTTAAAACAATAATTTAGCAATTGAAAACTACTGAAAAACTAAACATCAGGAAGCTCAAGTCTGATTAAGTGGGATGAAATTGTTTTCTGAAATTTAAGCCAGTCTCTCAAGAGTTGAACCACCTAAGGCAGAGTTCAAACAAAGGCTGAAGCCATGAAGGTTTGTTGGGGGAAATGAGTAAGTGGGTTTCCACTGAGCAGTGTGAAGTCATCAGGCCAAGATAATGCTTCCCAGAGGTATAACCGCTGTGGGGGGTGGGGGTGGGGGACGGAAACGCGCTGTGCTTTGCAGGTCGGCTCCTGGGGACCCGGACGGCTGACTACCTGGAAGTGCAGTAAAATTCTTGATCTCTAATCACATCCCCCAATACTACACCCTGTACAACGTGTTGAAAACATCCCTTCCAGTTTATTCGACTTTTCTGTTTCGACTTGTTCATTATAGCCCAAATATGTGATGAGGACTAAGTACCCAGTCTTCAAGGTCTGGTCGAGTTCGAAAGAAGTTCACGCCTCAGAGGATCCTTGGAAGGGAAAGAAAAAGAAAAAAAGAAAGAAAGAAAAAAAAAATCTGTTTTTACCCTGTAACAATTTTAGGGGAATCTCCAAAGATCCAAGTTAGTTAATTTGTAAACTCACTCTCATTTTCTCCTAAACAGTGCCACCTACTGTCCATTTTAAGTCATCCGATGGCTTACTGGCAAGGACCAAAAAGAAAGGGGGAAAAAGTAACCAAGAAAACGAATTCTACCCAGCCTTGGGGCATTGCAAGAATGATAAGAAAAAGCTATTTGCAAGCAAGAATACACATTTTGACTCGTTATCTTTGTAGAAGGTTCGCAAGGAGCAAAAGCTACTTTAAGCTCTTTCCTGAGAGATGGCTGTGTACGAGTTCTCCAGGAAACAATTTTTATTATTTTATAGTTTATTTTTAACGCGCGCTGTTTCGTACTTTTACGTTAGGGGACCAGGCTGAACAAAACAATACAATTATTTTTTTCTTCCCGCCCACCTACAGCGGAAACTTCTGTATAAAGGAGGCTTGACAGTTGATGTCAGCTCAGAAGCTCCAGTTGGAGGGAAGAAAGGGTTAACAAGTCGCAGCCCAGTCGCGGTCTTTTTAGAGTCCCGGCCGCCTAGACGCGACTCCAGGTACTCACTCACACACACCCCTCCCAACTCTTCCTCCTCGGGGCGGTTACTTAGCCTAAGGGCACCGTTTGGCTTTTAAACAAATTACTTAAACACAACGGGGAGTTTATCACTTAGAACTTGTAACCCGGGGATATCAACAAAGCGAGGGCGGCAGGAAAGCCGGGAATCAGGTGGTGGCCTCCTAGTACGCACTGCCTTTCTCTGCACACGTTAGCAATCAAGTTAATTGAATTCATTGGCGTTTAGAACCGGCCTCTCGCTCAGAGAGGGCTTTGAATGGCCAATTTCTCTCTCTTCCCTCCTCCCCGCCTCCCGCCCGCGCTCCCGCCCGCGCTGCCGGCTCCCTCCCCTCAGGGTCCCCAGTCCACACCTCCCTCTCCACTCCCCTCACCCTCACTCCCTCCTCCGCCCTATTAAAACACCCACCAGCTCACTAGTTAAGACCCCCTTAAGTTGGAGGAGGCAGAAAGGCAACCACGGCGAGGAAGGAGAAGTCAAGACGTCTGGAAAGAATTACCCAGTCCTGGCTTCGAGCAGCCCATTGAACCAGGGACTTGAACCAGCCCCAGCCAAAGACTTTTCTCCCGATTCTGCGCTTCCTGGGTTCTGCTGAGTCTTCACTGGGCTTTTTTTTTTTTTTTTTAAATTGATACAAAAAAGAGACTTTGCGTTTTCGGGGGGAGGAGGACTGGAGCAAAAAAATAAAAAGTTAATTTATTTTTAAAGCACAGATCATTTTTTTTTTAAAGAATTAGAAGACTGAAGTGCAACGGAAAATAAAGAGAATAGTAGTGAAATTTCCCGTTAAAGTGGGGGAGAACCAAACATTTAAGACTCCCCCATCCTTTTTAAATGATGTTTTTAAATTTCCTGTTTTTTCTGGCCGGTCGTCTCAAATTCATCTGATCTTTTATTACCTCAATTCTGGAAACTGCCCGCCACCGACCCTTCGGGACCACACAGACAGGCTGAGGACGACTTCATGACCAAGAGCTGAACAAGGTACGTTACACTGGCGCACTTTGGTGAACGATGAAGGTCCTCAAATAGGCCAGGGAGAGGGAAGAAATTATCCACATAAGCGTTAAAAAAAAATTAAGTCAGTTTCGACAGAAAAGTTTTGAGGTCTAAAAATTTCCAACAGACTGAAAAATCAGGGAATATTTCAGATCATCCTCAGGCTTAGCAACATATCCCTGTTTTCTCATCTCTGCGCCTCTCGCCAGAAATCCGCTTCCTTTCTGGGGACACAGGTAACCTCTCTGCCTGGGGAAGGCTGCATATCCTGAGATGTACTTTTCCACTGCATCCTCCGGAGCCGCAGAGGGGCTCCTAAGTTAGGAAACAAGAATTTCCACTGTGTAAGGAAAACGCATTCCGCACAGCCACCCCGGTTGCCCTCACCTTCCCACCCGTTCCCTTCTTTTTTGCCCACACACGCTAGATGGGGAGAAAAACCTTGGAACAGCCCAGCGCGTTTAACTTTTAAGTAAGAAACTCGCTTCCTGCTGGGAATGCAAAGGGTTAAGCGGTCTGGGCTTCCAGCTCCGACGATCGGGGACCCCGGAGAAGGAGGGTTCTTCGCTACCTCCGCGCAGCTACCGGCCTCGCTCGGCCACTCCCCCCTTTCCCGGGCCTCCCTCCTTTGCACTTCCCGCACCCCATCAAAGCGTCAGGCTGGTTGGGTCCGGGCTCAGCTCGGCTCCGGAAGCCTTACTCCGGCCAGGGGTCCCAGACGCAGGCGGTGGCGCTCGGAGACGAGAGCCGGAGGGAGGCGCGCATCCCTCGGCTCAGCGCGCGGCCGCCGGGGGGCAGGGCGTGTGTGGGGACCGCGCGCTGCGCTCAGGCAGCTGCAGCGTCCCCGGAGCCAATTCCGACGTGGCACCAAGCACGCCGGCGCTTCTTGCCTCAGCTGCAGCTGGGGGCACGGCCCGGTGGAGGACTTGGGGGCGCCGTCCCGAGCGCCCAGGCGGGGGAAGGGGACGAGGGGCCCTCGGGAGCCGGGTGGAGGCGGGAGGGAAGCCAGAAGCTGGTCCGGATGGATAATCGACACCTTGGGCGGAATTCGTTACCGCCAGTTCCCGCCCTGCGGGAGCCGGGGCTCCGAAATGGGTCCCCGAGAACAGGAGGGCGGGTCTGAAAGGAGAGTCTGTGTGTGAGGGTGAGAACTGGGGGCCGAGAAAGGCTTTTTCCTCTGGCCACGGAAACGCAGCCGAGGGGAAACGGCGCTGAAAGCATAATTAAGGCTGGAAAGAGGCGCTGGGAGTAGAGAGGCGGTGCCTGGGGAGGAGGGCTTACAAGACTCGGGTCCTGTTACACAGCGTTAGGTGCCAGTTTCCCTCAGCGCCTCGCTCTCCATCCCCCGAACGTCAGCGCTGAGTACCTGGACTCAGGGACGCCGCGCGCCTCCGGGGCGAGCGAGCTGCTGCGGTCCTGCTCCCAGAGGAAACGTGTGAAGCCCCGTTGGCCCCTCCCTGCCCAGCTCCCCACCCTTTGGGACCGTTGCTGCCTAACGGGTTTGTGGAATAGCTGCCCAGAAACGCTACACTTCTCCAGCCCACGTGGCTGGCCTGGGATTGCCTTTGACGTCACACCCAGGGGGGAGGTGTGACGCAATAGATCGGGAAGCCCTGATTGGCCACGAAGGGCTTCCCCCAACTGGAGGCCTGAGTATATATAGGCCTTCAGCTCAGCGTAAAAAGTAAAGCGAAGGAAGCTGGTAGAGGTAGATGGATTTTGCTGAGGAAGTGAAACAGCTGATAAGAGGGAGAACAACTTCATGGCCCATTGTAGATTTCAAAGCTTTGGCTCAGATTTCTCACTGCGGAGAAGGCATATGATAATATATACGTTAAAACCAGATTCTGATTTTTTTTAAAGGCTATATTAAGAATAAAATTTTCAATGGTCAGTGCATATTCAAACTCATGATACCAGGTTTAAAATTAAAATATATACTTCTATAGAATGGACTAGAACAAATAACTATGTCTGTCAACCTATTTATTTAAGTGTTACGGAACAGTTGGGTTGAAAAGAACTCTTAAATTCTGAACTTTTTTTTTTCCTTCCAATGTGTGCAAGATGACTCATTCATTAAATTAGTTTTTTACATTTTTCCAGAGGCTTAAGATCACACATACAGCTGAGGTATTATTTTTTGAATACCCACTGTACTCTAGCAAGGGTTGTCTTAGTAGTTTGAATAATTTGTTCACATTTTCAATGACGGTTTAACGTTTTAACGTACCTATTGTAGTATGTATATTATGTTGTGTTTGCAATTCTGGAACAAATAAATTTCGAATTCTAGATGCTGGCTTAAAGCATTGTAACTAGAATATCTCTTATATTTTCTTTTTCTTATGTATTATCCGAGTCGGAAGAATAGAAAACTGCATTGTAGACGTATTCACAAATGCGTATTACCTGAGTTGCTTGTATTGTACCTGGAATTGAATCTTTTCTCAAAGAAAGTTATGCAGTTTATAAAAACTCAAAGATTTAACAAATCGGTGACCAACATCAAATTTTAATGTCATTCTCCTGAAAGCGAAAATAGCAGCCTTCCTGGAAAATAGGAATTGTGCAACAAATGAATAAGAAATTGTTACTAGAAAGTAAGTTAGCTTGGAACTAATCATGTTTGTTAAGTCTATAGAATATAGGCCCAGAATATTGAATTTTATAAATATCTTTCCACACATGATCTTTTTACCGGCCAAGATTTCTTTTAAAACATTTTTTTTCTTGAATTTTAAACACATACCTTGCACTAGTTCATTTATTTTCTACTATTGGCACTCTGGGAAAAGTCCTTTGTCTATGGATCAAGGCGGACATCCCCTTTGACTAAGTTGTATCACACAGTTACATTTTAAATCTAAGAATAAGTAGTTACATTATTAGCTTGCTGACTCTTTAACAGAGTGTGATCGTGAGTTAATATATTGGGAGAACAGAGCATAAACCTCATGTCTCTTTCTGGGTTCCCCTTTTCATCCATGCACACCCTGGCTGTGTTTCTTTAAGAGGCTGTAAGGACAGAGCCAGTGGTAGCTGGTATGTCAACTGAAATGGGGACAGCTCCCAGTATAGAAAACTTATTTCCACCACCCAAACTGGGTTTTAATCATTTCCCCTCTAGCAGCAATCTATGGAGAGTAGAGTAAGTGTCACCCTACTACATATAGCCCTGTATATAGCCTTAAATTATTTAAGCATATCTTGAATGTTAGCCATGCGGAGTTGATGTATATACTGCCTTTTGCACAATCTGGGAAAATGTTACTAATTTCAGTCAATTGAATATCACAAGGCCTCACTGTTAAATATTTTATTAAAATTAAATAAATATTAATGCATACCTCTTATCTGAATACATCTGTACTGCAGATAATTAAAAATGAGTTAAAAGTGTACTTACTGGAGTTTTAAATAACCACATTATAGGCAAACTCTGAGCTGGCTTATAAAAAGCAATAGCTACTGTTTATCACACATCTAGTGTGTTTTAGGAACTGAACTAGACACTTTGCATACATTATATCTAATTCTAACCTGCAAAGAAAGTTAAGTGACTCACTGGAAGTCACAGTTAAAGAGACATGAATGGTATTTAATTCAAGAATTCTTAAATATAATGCTCTTGAATTGGACTATACTCCTGCTGAATTAATCAAGTTTTATGAGGGCTCAAGTTAAGGAGAAATCACATCGTATTGAGAGAAAACAGTAAAGATTTCATGAAGAGACTTGGCATTTGTGCTACATGTGGCTACATAGGGTTTCGACCTATACAGATAATTCCCAAGAGCCAATGTAGTTACTTATAGACCTGAGATTCCATGTCAAGTCTTTTTGTGATTTTCCCCTTCACTGTGAACTAACTTTAGGACGGTGAAGTTTAGGAACCAACAGAGCTTTTGGGAGAATTGACATCCTAGAAATAATTGATTTCTATGGGTGGTGCAAAGGAAGAGAAATCTGAAATCTACAGTTCTGGATCCAGACACTGCTGGGATGACAAGGCCTTTAAAAGGCTTGCATCCTAATCTGCCAGCTTGGCTCCAGGGTCTTTGCTGATGGAACTGGAGAGAGAAAGGCAGACTTCACAGCCAGAGAAGAGGAGGTCAGAAGGGCAAAGGGAAGGGAAGAGTCTTCATGCTCTGTGTCCCAGAGAATAATGTGCTCAAATGTGAAGACTATTGGGCAGGGGACTTCCTTTGAATACTTTTATTTCAGATTTCTATTTGGAGATAGTAGCAGAGGAAATACACATAAGTGATGTGTGTGAATACAAATGAGGTCATTAAAGTCTTCTGTAACTTTAACCCAATAGTTGCTAAATATTGTTTTACATTTGAATCACCTGGAGAGATTTTACAAAGTTGTAATGTACTGGTCACACCCCATATCAGTTAACTCAGAATGCTGTGGGGGCCACAGATCAGTAATTTTTACAGATCCCCAGGTAATTTTTTTTTTTTTTTTGAGACAAGATCTTGCTCTCTCACCCAGGCTGGAGTGCAGTGGCTTCATCATAGCTCACTGCAACCTCAAACTCCTGGGCTCAAGCGATCCTTCTGCCTCAGCCTCCTGAGTAGTGGGACCAAAGGCATGTGCCACCACACCTGCCTAATTTCTTTTTTTTTTTTTCTATTTTTTGTAGTACCAGGATCTCTGCTCTTGCTCAGGCAAAAACCCTGGGATGTTGAAAAAAAAAAATTCCTGACCTCAAGCAGTCTTCCTGCCTCAGCCTCCCAAGGTGGTAGGATTACAGGCATGAGCCACCATGCTCTGCCAGAAACCTTACTTTTTAACCTTTTGCTCACCATACCTTCTTAATCCACTATCAGCCAGCAGACGGTTACCACCTGAATATATCTTATTACAAAGAAGCAGGGTTCCATACTGCTTGCTAGTGTCATCAACCTAGATTAATATTCCCAATTCTAATTATTCTACATATGATTTAAAGCCTATTCCCTCCTCTTCCCATACAACATGAGTTTATTAGTAAAGAAAGCTTGTGTTTCAGAACCAGTTCTACTATTTATTAGATGTGCTCTTGAGCAATGCCTCATTAGTGAAACATTCTTTAAATGTCTCTTATCATTCTTTATGCTTTTGTGTGTTTAAATATTGCCTACCAGTTAAAAAGACACTGATGTGTTCATCTTCAATGGATTTTAGAATATAATGAGGAAGAGAGACAAGTGCATTTTATAACTTAAGTTACTCTTCCTTTGGGTTAAAACACTGGCTTGCAGCAACAAGAATGACAATAACAACCAATTATTGAGTGCCTACCATATTTCAAGTGCTGGGCTTATATATATGCTGTGCTTATACATTACAGTAAGCCTGCAAAAAGGATACTGATCTCATGTTGCAGATGAGGAAATGAGGCTGAGAGAGTGGATACCAATAAGAATTTACTCTCTGCTCTTAATTAGGTGACCGATGCATGGCAATGGAGCACTTAATGCAACCTACATTCATCCTTTTTATAGACACTCAGCTATGGGTGGTAGCAATATTAAAATTAATATGAGTTTCAATCCTACCCCTAAAAATTTGAAGTTCAAAGATATTAATTGAACACAACATGTCTTACTGATAGAACCCTTAAGTGGTTCGTCTGAAATCAGATAGCTAGTATGAGACAGAGCTTGGACTTGAATCCATTTCTTCTGATTACCAGTCTTTTTTTTTTAACCATACCACATTTATTACTTGCTAACTAACAAGCAATTGGTTAAAGGGAAGGAGAGTCAGGCTGTTAGGTAATTATTGGTAGGTAGGAACCTAATACCACTGAGATCTAATTATTGATAATTTCTTTATTTAAGTACATAAATTAATTTATTTTTTTAATATCATAATCTGTTTTGTGAGTCAATATGATGGGCTCCATTTTATAAAAGAAGAAACTGAAGATAGCAATTATTATGTAATTTGTTCAAGGTCCCCTAACCATTAAAAGGAAGAGCCAGGATCCTATCCCAGCTCAGTCTGGTTCCAGAGGCCAAATTTTCTGGACTGGATAGCAGATGGCAGAGGTGGGATTTGAACACTAGTTATATCTGACTTTTGCTAATGGGATTAATACCATCTGATTTCTCCAGTTGAAGAGACAATGCACACATGCACACACACTCACAAGTCATTACAGCCAAAATACAAAGCAGTATATGTATCAATGGGCAATAAATACTATAGGGGTACTGGAATTCAAATTGATAAAAGATGATGCCTCAGACTTGATCCCTGAATTTACAAGATTGTTCAGATTGCAACTTACAATTGCTATAAATGCTCTTGGGGATCATCCATGTTTTCTATATTTGTTATCCAAAGGTCTTCTAGAGCTAGTCTGGGACTCCCCACAATCCTTACCTTTAGACATCTGGGCAAGAAATTATGGATCTTTTTTTTTTAAAGGAAAAAATGGCTCAATGAGGGGTACCCTTAAGGGCTTGGTTGGCTCTCAGCATATATTCACTGCCCCTGCAGTAAAGATAGGGGACCTGTGCCTATCAGTCTGCATTGACTGCTTGAATCCAAATGGATTTATTCATTGATTCAAAATGTATTCATTGAGTACCTACTATGTGCCAAACCTTGTATTTGGTACAGGGACACAAGTGGTCATTGAACCACACAAACCGTGCAGCCATAGAGTATAAATAGGTGCTAGTGAGAAAGTAAGGCAGGATAAGGGGAGAGAATGTGGCAGGGTGTGAAGAGAGGGCAGGCTGGAGGAGTCCTTTAGAAAAGAGCGACAAGCTAAGACCTCCCAGAAGAGGTATCATCTGACCTAATCTCTGCAGACTTACCCAGATGCTGACTCAACAAATTTGGATCTACCAGCTTCTCCCAGATTCAAAATAGAAGGACTGCTTTGTGAAAACTGTGGGAACTCAGTTCTCACCACTGCACTAGGGCACTGAGAGCAGCTGTTATTCTCTCTTCATGCAACATTTTCCCCTCTGCTTAATAAAAAAGGTCAAAGGGGAGGAAAATGCTCCAATGTCCAATGACCCAAAGAGTCCCATGTGGGGTGTATGAGTTAACAGTAAGGCTTTCTATTTGCTCCACAGGTAAAAGCGATGGAAACAGTAGTACCTTTTTTTTTTTTTATGGTAAAACAGGATGTTGGCTGCTGGCAGATGGAACCAGCAGCTTCCTTTGAAACAGCCCCTTTCCCTGTCCAGTTAGGTTGTACACACTTAGGAAAGTACTTGAGCCCTGAAATCTTCTCACTGTTGGGCCTGTATTGGGCTAATTTTCCATTTTCTATAAGAGCAGGGAACCAATTTTCAAAGTTTCAATTTTCAAAATCATTCCTTATGTAACATAGTTTTGTTAGCCAGAAACAAAAGGATGCCACATATGTTGTCACGAGGATTCAAATATATACAGCAAATATTTACTAGGAATACTCTAATCATCTGGCATTAGGCTACTCTGTGGATCCAACTCCTGATTTTGTGATTTTGGGCAAGTTATTTAAATAATCAGAGTCTGGTTTTCCTCATCATATTCATGTGTTATTTGTAACATGAGATTAATAATATATTTACCACCCAAAGTCATTAGGATTAAACAAGATCATGCTATTAAAAAATAACAAGAAAACTTGCCCCACTACCTGAAAACTAATAAATAATGATTAAATGTTAGCTTCCATTATAGCAATGATGATTATGATGACAATGTTGATGAATAAAGTTACATTCATTCACTCAACAAATATTTACTGAAGACCAACTATAAGCCAGAAAAAAATGTTTCATGCCCTTGGGGCACATACACACACACACATATATATACATGCATATATATAATCTCTATTAACTTTGTGGAACTTACATTATAGTGTATAAAACCATTCTTTAATACTTGATTTGGCCTAAAATTCTGTGGTTTGTAAATAATTGGTATATAACAGGCCAAAGTCTGATCCGGGGCAAAAAATAATGGAGTTTTCTATTTTAAATTTTTATAGAACATATGTTTCTAAATCATATTTCCATCTAGCAGTGAGCACTTATGATCTAGGATTGAACTAACCCTATTTTGCAACGTAACAATAAAGCCATATGTCTGAAAAGGAGAGTATGCTTATGAAACAGAGTATTGTATGGGGGATTGTCTCAGACAGTCTAACACATATGGTGCCCATATCTATGAAATCGCCCTGGGCAAATTATACAGAGACACATCCTGTGTGTCACTCCCTGAGATCAATGTATTCCCCTCAGCAAAGCTGGCTTTAAAGTGGGCCTTTTGCCCTCTGGCCTGTGCTGGGTGTGTCATGCGAGACAACACTGAGATATCTCACAGAAACATAAAGGTTCAATTCTAGCCACGTTGCTGCAGTTTTCCCAAGCTTCAAAAGGACATTCTGTAGACGCCTATGATGTAAGAGGGCGTTCCCACTTCAGCTGTGGCCAGCAGATGCTATGTCAACACTCTCTATGTCCACGTGTGCTGATAAAAGCAAGGAAAATGTGAATAATGGAAAAGAATGGCAGGCAGTTCTTTTGCTGGCTATGGTGATTTTAAACACAAGCTAAACACACACTTAAGCTGCTCCCTGGCAAAGTGTTTTAGTCCCCTTGAAATTTTTCACTCTTGTGAGAATGACTCACATCTTGGAAATGACAAGTTCCAAGTCTGGTGCTCCCAGCACCTTCAGGCATTGGTTAGTGTGCCATTTGGGAGTTTTCAGCATCCCCCTCAGCTGTGTTAATTAACAAGAGGTGCTTACTTGCCTTTCTCTCAGAACTCAGCATTTCACCCTTCCTCTGCAGTAGGAACTTCCCGTTTGCATTGTGGTTACTTTATCATTCTCCCCGGCTGCGTGCTATGGTGTCCTAAAGATAGGCTGCTAGAAGTAGAACAGAAATTTGTTTTTTGTTTTGTTTGCATTTTAGCTTCCTAGTTAACTGATACTTTAAACTGCAATGTGTTTCTGGATTTTAAAACACTTACGTGAACATCATTTCATTTTGCTCCTCACGGCAGTCTTATGGAGGGTCTTTGACAAGTACTATTATTTCTTTTTATCAAAGGAAAATGATGCTTACAAGCTAGAATTCTGATCTCTAGGCTGCTTTGCATTACCTAGATTGTGCTAGTTGAGTGAGCTAATCCCCAAAATGCATAGTGGGTAGACAAAGAAAAATCCAGAAATTATTTCTTGCTAACATGAAAGTCCAAGGCAGGTATTCCTGACTGGTGGTGGCTGCCATCCATATGGCAATTCAAGGACCAAACTGCCTATCTTGGGGCTCTGAAAATCTCCTAGAACCTTGTTGATATGTGTAGCAAGACTGCCAAAGGGAAAGAGAGAGGGGAGGGGGCATACCCTCCCTCTTAAAAGACCCTACTGGAAGTGGCACGTCTCAGAGTTGCAAAATTTGGAATGCCGTGACCGCACCATGTAGTCTGTGCTCAGGAAGGAGAGACAGCACAACTGGTAAGCAGACACACTGAAGTTTCCTAGAAACATAATGCGTACCCACTCAGGATCACCTCAATGTACAGTTACAAGGAATAGCATGTGACTGTGTGAACAGTGCCTCTGGAGCTGAGCAAAGTAGTGGCCATGCAACTCTTAACAGCCAAGAAGAGGGTAGGTTCTGTGTGGACATGCAATTTCATGTTTGGATGTGGATTAGGAAAATATAAATTAGCATATCAAGCAAGAGGTTTTGCAGAGATCAATTGCTTAGCCTAAGTTTGCATTTAAAATGTATTCAACTTTTAAAAATAAGTTGAATTAAAGAAAAAGATTAAGTACTAAATATATGTAAATATGACAAAAACCCTAATATTGATGTCAATGACTAAGGATGGAGATACTGTATTTATATAGATTATGTTTTTTATGATAGTTAATTCTTGGAAGAGAAGGAAAATAAAACTTCAGAGGGAAAAATAAAAAAGGTTTGCCAAACACCACTTCAGTGCTCAGCATTGGAAATGCATTGGGAAATACAGAAAAATGGTCCTCCTCTCTTTGTATTGTTTAATACTTTATTCAGGAGATACACAAAATTTAGGGATGAGTGCAAAACTGGCTATTATTGAGTAGAAATGATTCTCAGGTCTAATGTGCTGCAGCTTTTCATAGGGTATGGAACCTCACCTGCTGAAATTAAACATGATGTTATTCTTTAATTTATTCATTATTTCTACAAACATTTATTGTGTTTTTACTGTGTTTCAGTAAGGTTCCTAATCCCCAGGATCTAACTGTCTAGTGTTGGTGATAGTGGATGGAGGAGACAGAAGTCTCAACAAAGGAGTACAATTCAGAATTACAGGGGTTTTGATAGATATCTATGCAGGATACCTAGGAATGGAGGATTTTTTAATGTCCATAGGGACTTTGGAAATAATCAAATCTAAAATCCCTCCTTTAACAGATTAAAAAAAAAAAAAACAACTGAAGCCCAGAGAGGTATAGTGACTCACCCAAGGTCACACAGCTAGTTGATGAGCTAGTACTAGAATCCAGATATCCTATCTCCAATCTCATCTGGCTGTATGAAAAGAATGTAAGTTGAGGGATTTACATTGGAAATGAGATGAAATTACACATGAGAAATTTAGCAAAATTGCCTGTGTATTTTTTTACTGGTTATTATCAAGGGATGAGGTGACTTCATGGTGCAGGAAGAATGGTTGCTTTAGGTGTTAGGAAATTTAAGTTCCATGCCTAGCTGTGACCGCATGCACAGAGCATAGCCTTAGACAAACGATCTAACATACTAAAAGCAATGCATCCAGGTATTGTTTTAATACATGTGGTTTTCAGTAGTGCCCTGCTATATCATCTCATTTGATTGTTGATACAACCCTCTCAGGTGTGCCAGAAGGGCATCTTTATCCCCATTTTGCAGATGAGCAAACTGAGGTGCAGAAAGTCACACGGCGAATTAAGTGAGAAAATCGGTGGTAGAACTCCTGCACGCTTCTAGTTTAATGCTTTCCCCATGATGCCATGTATATAACAAGTGTGGGACAACAGCGGTTAACCAAGAGTATTGTCTGATTATATTGCAGATGCATTGTGAGAGGTTTATATGTATCCTGAGAATAATTGGAACCACACTTTTTGGAGTCTCTCTCCTCCTTGGAATCACAGCTGCTTATATTGTTGGCTACCAGTTTATCCAAACGGATAATTACTATTTCTCTTTTGGACTGTACGGTGCCTTTTTAGCATCACACCTCATCATCCAAAGCCTGTTTGCTTTTCTGGAGCATCGAAAAATGAAAAAATCCCTAGAAACTCCCATTAAGTTGAACAAAACTGTTGCTCTTTGCATCGCTGCATATCAAGAAGATCCAGACTACTTAAGGAAATGTTTGCAATCTGTGAAAAGGCTAACCTACCCTGGGATTAAAGTTGTCATGGTCATAGATGGGAACTCGGAAGATGACATTTACATGATGGACATCTTCAGTGAAGTCATGGGCAGGGACAAATCAGCCACTTATGTCTGGAAGAACAACTTCCACGAAAAGGGTCCTGGTGAGACGGATGAATCCCATAAAGAAAGCTCACAACATGTAACTCAGTTGGTCTTGTCCAACAAAAGTGTTTGCATCATGCAAAAATGGGGTGGAAAAAGAGAAGTCATGTACACGGCGTTCAGAGCACTGGGACGAAGTGTGGATTATGTACAGGTAGGTCTCAAAATTCCTGCCAGGGCAAACATACATTTAAATAAAGCAGCTTTTGTATCTCTTCAGTCATATGCTATAGCCCATCCTTGTCCCTTCTGAACACAGTACTTCTTTCAGTTCATTTGAAAACAGCATAACTGTTGAAAGCACATTTTGAAAAAGAAAAAAAAATCTTGTAAAACTGTTAAGACTGTCTATGAAAATGCTTAACTTGTGCCATGCTATTGGTTAAAAGTCAAGAATATTTTGACAGGAGACCCTTCCTTCCCTTCTCTCCCCCTCCCTTACCTTCTCTGCCCCCTTGTTTCTGCCAAGTCAAATTCAACGTCATTTTCCACACTCTAAAAATCTCCAGCTTTGTAAGAAAATAGTGTCTGCCTGAGCAGAAGAGTCTTGAGAAACTCTGCAGGCTGAAGGGAGGCTATAAAATGTTTTTTGCAGAGACTGGGCAAAATGGGGTGGTGAGAACAATTTTGACTTAAAAGAACAAAAAATTCAAAACTGAGAGAGAGAAAGGAAAGGAAAACAAAAACGAAAAAGAAAACATCTTAGAGCAAAACAAAAGTAATGTTTACTTCGTTTCCCAAACAGCATTACCTCATTCACTGCAACTTGACCTTTGAAAGCATTTGTGATGGTGTTTGCTTGCATGAAAATTAGACAGACTGTGTCTCTCATTAATTCCCTGACAGCTCACTATAGAGCTTTTCCTCTTCTATTCCCATTAAGGCTTTCTTCTTAAGAACATTAGTAGGGTCCTTGTGAATTTTCTAGTTTTAATTTTCTGCAGATACTTAGATTTTGGTCATGTTGATATTGAGAAGAAAGAAATGTCTCTGATTTCAGAAGTCCACTGGGATACGCTTCCTCTCCTCTTAATAGTGAAATTCTGCTTTTCAGTCCCATGCTATTCTTGAGGGGCCTTTATTGCCACAAAGTCATGCCCAGTGGTTCTCTGGCAATGAGATTGGATTGGGCGTTGGCCTTGGAGCCAATAGATGAAGGTTCTAATCACAGATATTACTGGCTGGTTGACCTTGAGCAAAACCTTTCTCTCTAAGTCTCAGTTTTCTAGATAGAATAAACCAATCTCACAGTGGTTTGAGATAATTATTTCAAACAATGTATTCCAAGTATTTAGAAAAAGTCATTTATTATACTATATTGATACTGTTAATACAATTAAAGCCTTTTCTGTTAATATTATTTATTATATTATCATCTAGTCTTTACTCAAAGATTACAGTATCTGTCAATTGCCACCATAGGATTAACTTTAGTTAACATCTGAAGGGTTTTGAGGCATTTCTTCATTATACTAATCTGCCTATTAATCTCACTTCTAGGTAGCTGGGAGAGTTTCTCTCTCAAGTTTCTCCTAATTTCTCAATAGTAGAACTTTCACAGTTAAGGTGGCTTCAGTCATCTCAGGACATTCGGAATTTATATGGTACAACTTTGGGCCTAGGTGAGAGACTAATAGGATATTTTTAAAGGAAAGGATCAGTGGGAAGTTACAGAGCATATGAAAAATAAAACTCTTAGCCCAACACAAGAAAACATCTGTTTTGATATTTTGTCTTTAATTTTAGTTAGAACAACTGCTACGTTTGTCATTTCTAATCAAGGCCTCATTGTGCAGGGTGTTTTTTTTTTCTTTATTTTTTTTAATCAGCTCCTCCCAACCCTCTTCTCCCATCATTCTTGTTTTGAATTTTGTTTGTATCCTTGACAACTTTACACTGTGCCTGTCCAGGAAGAAATAATACAAAATATGAAATGTTAGAATAGGCTTCCTGCTAGAGCCCTAATCAGGCTTGAGAACTTCCCTTCCTCCATGCAGAGATGGAGGAAGCTTCCAGATAGACTGACCCAGGCAGCTGCTGCTAACTAGGTCCTGATGCCTCCTGGGACTCTCCAACAGTTCCAAGCATTCATGCAAGGGTACAAATCTCTTAGCATTCGGAAACTGGTAATGCTATCCTGCCACCCCCAGATATTTAACCATGTCTGACATGTAAGAATGGCAATTTCATAAGGTTAAAACTAACCACTAATCACTCTCATCTTCTATTCTGATTGACCTATGGTTCGAGAATTGCAAAGCAGAAGCCACAGGAAGCCAAAAGGGAGAGAGAGGTTTGAGGATGTTGGCTACTAAGCATTACAAGTGAGGGAACTTGGAGTGCAGGCTGGTTAGGGAAAGAAGGAAGCAAAGTTCAGGTGGTAATACACAAGAGAAAATGGGGCCCGGGATGGAACTGACCATCTGCTCACATGTTTGCTGGAGAATACTGCTTAACTGTGGAGAGAGATGGCCAAAAGGATTGGTTTCCAGTCGCAGCTGGATCCTTGGCGCTCATCAGCTTTCACTTGCTTTTGAATAGATGTCCTGCTTATTGCTCTCATAACCTATTATTTCATACCTTCACCACTCTCCCAGAGCCCTATCCAAACTCCTCCCTCTTAACTGCTAACAGATGACCTTACTTCCTATTAAAGGGAAAGTCAAAAGTACTGGTTTTGAATGCTGTTGAGATTATCTTTTTACTCTTTTCTGCTTACATTGTTTCAAGAATACCCAACCTCACTTCCTGTCTCAAGGTTATGCTTTCCATCTTTGCTCCTGGGACCTCTGGGTCTGTTTCTTCTGGTCTCCTTGGGAACAAGGCTTGACCATTTACCCTCTTCCTCTAACTGTTTCAGCTTCCGTCTCTAGTCTTCTCAACTGACTACTGTCTCAGTCTTGCAGCCATTCAAATACTGAATGCTGACATGGGACACCCAGGGAAGCTGTAGTCAAGGAGAAAGCCAGTGTGGTAGTAAATTTATCTGATGATGCTGATGGCTGCTTTCAGAGAGAAAATAGAAAAACAGGAGGGAAAAAAGTTGAGAAAAGAAGATGAAGGGAATGAAAAATTAGAAAAAGATTGAGGAATATTTTTTTTTTTTGAGATAGAGTCTCACTCGCTTGCCTGGGGTGAGTGCCGTGGCGTCAGCCTAGCTCACAGCAACCTCAAACTCCTGGGTTCAAGCAATCCTACTGTCTCAGCCTCCTGAGTAGCTGGGACTACAGACATGTGCCACCATGCCTGGCTAATTTTTTCTATATATTTTTAGCTGTCCAATTAATTTTTTTGTATTTTTGGTAGAGACGGGGTCTCGCTCTTGCTCAGGTTGGTCTCGAACTCCTGAGCTCAGAATGATCCGCCCGCCTCGGCCTCCTGGAGTGCTGGGATTACAGACGTGAGCCACTGCGCCCGGCCATTGTTTTGTATCTTTTTATATAATGGTATGATAAGACTTAAAATATACTTTGTCTGGATTATATAATTGCTTTATCCCTATCTCTTATCATTAAACATGCATGTTACAACTGAAGTGGCCACCAGCCTATGCAACAAAGGGAAAAAAAACCTCAATATCCCTGGATGTGTGTATTAGGGATTTCCTAGGCATGAAATTATACAATATATATGAACATTTTCTAAGCAGGAAGATTATAGGAGGCATTTTTATTATTAATTTAATCTGGCAATATCCTAGGTATCACAAATTCTTTGAGTGGGAAAAAAGTAAAGGTATATCATCTACAACAATAGAATTGACCCTCATTATTCATGAATTCTGTATTCACAAATTTGTGTACTCACTAAAATTTACTTATAACCTCAAAGTCAATACTCACAGTGCTTTGGTCATTTGCATACATGCTCACAGTGGCAAAAACTTGGAGTCATCCAATGCACATATTCCCACTGAGGTCAAATGAGGTGATGATTTGCCTTCTTTCAGCTTTTAGACTGTAAACAGTTATCCTCCTCTTGGTTACTTAGTGCCATGTTTTTGACTTCTTTGTGCTCTTGGTGATGTAGCTCTTTTAAATGGCCCCTAAGTGTATACTGAAGTAGTGTCTAGTGTTCCTAATCATACGAAGCCTGTGATATGCCTTATGGAGATGAGTTTCCTTGAGGCGTGAGTTATTATGCGGTTGGACATGAGTTCAATATTAATGGATCAACAATATATGTTAAATAAAGTATATTTAAACAGAATCACAAATTTAAAAAGGTTATATATTGATCAGTAGATGAACATGTTGTGACCAGAGGCTTGGAGAAACCTAAAACTGTATTTCTACTAGAAGAAAATTTTCAATATTTAGTAATTCAGCATTCCTGGCAACTTTATATTCCTGGCAACCATAGCTACTCTGATTAACAAAAATCAACTGTATGTAATATTTGTTTGGTTCCTGTTCTGTATACAAAGCCTAAGCAACTGAAATATTTGAAGGCCAGTGTTGAGAATAGTGTTTCTTTTTGTCCCTCGTTTTGGAGGATAACATTAAGGTTCCACTGAAATAGGAACAAGGAAATCTGAATTCTATACCCAAATCTGTTGTTTACTTGCCGAGGGCCTGGCCTCTATTGATTCATCAGTTGATGTGATAGAACAGATCATCTATAAGATCCCTCCCAGTTCAGGACTCTTAACTCAGTACTGGTTTAATTCCTCTGACATCTTAACTCTTTTTGGCAACATCCTGGAGGCTCTGCTAGAGCGAGATCACAAGAAAACAAAAAGGGATATCAGAATGTTCTTTTCATTTATCAGTTATTGTCATGTTTCTCACTTTCACTTTTAATCTACCCTTTCTCCGAAAATTGGGTTCTTGAATATAAGCCCTAATTTAAGGGCCACCATTATAGGTTTCCCTGATTACCTTCTTTGGAATGAGAATTCCAAACATTTGGAGTAAGAGTGTGGTTTAAGCCTTTGAGGTGACAACATTTGGTTTCCCACTTTTCCAGCTGGCTTGCTACCTTTGCTTTGCACCTTTTATAAATTTCACTCATGTTTAAGTTTTCCTAGAAAGGAAACGAGAATAACCAAATGACTCCTTTTTTTGCTTTAATGATTGGAAGAGATTATTGGTTGGCTTAAGACAGGAATTATTTTATAAAAATTTGGACAATTTATTCTATCAAGGAAGGCTTATATCTTCCTAATTCCTTTAAAAATGAGTAACAAAGAAGTGCCAAACTGCTTAGGTGTCCATAAAGTAAAGGCTTTCCATTGGCTAGACTTGAGATCCTATACCATAAACCTAATTACTATAAGAGAAGATCATCCTCCCCATCCCCCAATCCCTTTTGCAAAAGAAAAATTATCTTTTCTTTGAGAATATTTTTTTATTCATTAATTTCAAAGGGTTTTTATATCACTAACATTTTTAGATTTTATGATTTCGTATCTGCCGCTTAGTCTGAGGCTGGTTAACTTGGGTGTGTGCTTACATGTAAATTCCATTTATCCAGAATCCA
>CAUYSK010120232.1:0-32700 GCA_963575035.1 Avahi laniger
ATTTCCCATGGGCTCTATTACCCTACATCAAAGATAAGCCCAAGTTCATACCCCTTCTATGAGCCTGTCTTGATGGGCCCAACCCGACTCGCTCCAGTAAATTCTTTGCATACCTCTGGTTGAACCTCAAGGTCAATACTAGCAAGTGTTTGCTTCATATTGTTAGCCACGTGTTTCTGCTCTTCAACTGAACCGTAGTGAGATCTCTACGTTGAGTGCCAAGCATCCTAGCTTTGCATTAACCATATCCCTCTGCATCTGGGCAACATAATGAAACCCCATCTCTACAAAAAATTTAAAATTAGCCAGGTGTGGTGGTGCACACCTGTAGTCCTAACTTCCCAGGAAACTGAGGCAGGAGGATCACTTGAGCCAGGAGGTTCAAGGTTGCAGTGAGCTATGATGACACCACTGCACTCCAGCGTGGGTGACAGAGTGAGATACTGTCTCTAAAAACAAAACTCATGTCCCTCATGACAGCCCTACACAGCAAATAAAAGCTCAGAAGATGTTATGATTAAACATGCCTGACCACTGGGCCAGTGAACAGCAGAGCTGGGATTGTCCAGATCTGTCCCTGTTCAGGTCCCACTGTCTGTGACCCTCTTGGGGCAAGGACTGTGTCTCCCACATTCTACACCTCCCAGGGCACCCTGCATGGAGTAGGTTCTTGGTGTGAGAGTGTCCAATTCCCTTCATCACTGCCACCAAGGTGCACTTATGAGCAATGTTTGGAGGTTACTCTCTAGCTGTGTGTCTGGGGGCCAGTTATTGAGCCTCTCTAAGCCTTGATTTTTTCATCTGATGAATGGACAAAATGAAAACACCCACCAGAAGATTGTTGCTAAATTATGACACATGGTGAGCACTTAGCATGGTACCCAGGATGTAGTAACTACTCAAGAAACTTTAGTGACCTTTATTAAGAGGAGCGAGCCACTTATCCCTGAAGAACCCCAGCAGCTCTCTGAGCCTCCCTGTCGTCATAGGTAAGTTGGGAGTGAATACTTGCTCTGGCTGTCTGTAATGAGATGGGGTTGTGAGGACAAATGAAATAGAATGCTCAGATATAGGAAAGCATATATTAACAGATGCTATTCAATAATGAGGCTTTATGGTGCTTGGATAAGGTCTAATGCCATTTTAAATAATCATTTGAGAATTTTAGTTTTTGTTCTAAGCTTTTTTTCCTCCTATTGTTTACAGGGCTGTTCTCACCTATCCTCCCTCTAGTCCTCATATAAAGATCATAGCATTAAAACAAGCCTATGACTTCTTTTATATACTTCTCTGCATCCAGTAGTAGTCTGAGATAGAGATCCCTTGGCGATACACTAATCAGTAGTAATAATAATCGATAGTAGTAGAGAGCAGCTGAGAGCGGGGCATGGCACCAAACCGCCTGGGTTTGAGCTCCAGCTCCACCAATAACTAGCTGGATAACTAATGACAACGTGCTTAACTTGTCTAAGCCTCAATTTCCTTTTCTAGAAAAGAGGAATAATAACGATACCAACCTCAAAGGGTCATTGTGAGAATTCATGTAGAATAGGAGCTGGCGTGATACAAAATGAATAATCAAACATTAGTTATCATTAATAAAGTAGCTGCCGTGTGATAAGGGCCTGCTGTTTACCCAGCCCTGAGCTAAGCATATTCTGTGGTTGCTTTCATAGAGTTCCTTGTGCCACTTCTGTTTTAGAGTTAAGGAAACAGACCCAGAGAGACTAAGGATCTGACACAAGATCTGCCTACTGAGCAGTGGGACTAGATTCAAACCCCGTCTCTCCAGTCCCAAGCTCCACCTGTGGGCAGAAGGGCACGGGTGCCCCCCAAATCCCCCACCCTTTCCCACACTGTGGTCAGCCCGGGGCAGGGGGCAGACTGCTCAAACTCAAAGCGTGCCAACATGCCAGGTGGGGGCTCAGCAATTCCAGAGGGGCTTCCTGGGTGAGGAGGATTTTCCCGACCTACTCAAGAGATGCTTGAAAACACCCCCTGCAGAAGAGCTGAGACTCATTCCCATGAAAGATGGCGTTGGTTCTAGAAAGATCTTTCCAATTCTGCTACTCACTTCAAAGTAACCAAAGGCTGCAAAGGCTGAGCTGGCAGTCCTTAGAGTATTTGGGGATGTTTCCTCAGCTTGTGAAGGCCACCAATCCTGCTCAGCCCCTCCTGCTTATTGCTGGATGGAGGCCCCTCTTCCCTGTAGGGCCAGATAGCCTTGCTTGGGTGTGTCTGCCAGCCCAGCCCTGCTGGGTGTGGCCCATGTTAGGACGGAAAGTGCTAGGAGGGGTGGAGACTTGGGGCTGGCAGCTTTTGACAAAGGCGGGGATGGTTGGGGAATAGTGCCCGAAGCCTCGGGAATCCCGGCCCTAATCCTAGGGACCTGCTTCTGTATCCTAAATTCCCTTCTCCCCCACGAGGCCAGGACTCTAAACAAAAGTGTCCCTTCTGCTCCTGCAGAGCTCAGGAGAAGGCAGTGGCGCGTCCAGGCTACGGAGGAGGGGATAATATGACCACATTTATTTTACTTTCCAATCTCAACTGGATGAAACTGCTCTCCAGGGCCTGCCATTGTACTAAGCACAATCACGGACCCTGGAGAGGTTTTTCTGTATTTATTTGTGCTGTCCCCTGCTGCTGCCTCTTAACTCAGCCCTTCCCATCAGATAAAAGAAAAGTGGGCTTGGGAAACCTCCCTTCCAGAGCAGAGGCTGTTTCTGCTTGGCCCCTAGCGTGTATTAGCCGAGGGCCCTCCCAGGACCTGCGAAGAGGCTGGAGGCGGCAGGGCAGAGCCACAGGCAGCTTCTAGACCCAGAACTTTCGAGATTCAGACTCCCAGGTATGTGAGTCCAGAGGATATGAAGAGGATGGTCTGATAGCAGCTGCAAACACTTTTTGAGGGTTTCCAGGGTGCCAGGTGCTGGGCTCAGTACTCTATGTATTAATAGATTATCTCATTTCATCTGAGAAGGGCAGACCCAGGGCTGGGAAAGGCCCACTGGCAGGTGGGCAGGAGTCCAGCCCCCTCATCAAGTCCAAATGCTACCTTCCTCTGAAGGCAGTCTTGGCTCTCTGGGGGTCTCCACACTGTTAGCACATGGCTTTCTAAGGATTTGTCAAAAGGATTTTATTTGCAAAGACAAATACCAGCCTTTCTCGGCAAGGTGGAGCCTGGCCATGAATAACAACATTTTGTTCTAAACTGGACGGATGCTGGCACAGGAAGAACAGGTCCTTTCGTTCCTGCTATTGTCTTAAAACGTATGCTTCTTAATGAAAAGTCAGAAAATGTTGATGCCAGTCACATTCCCATCAGATAGCAAGTCAGCTGGCTTCTCCAGTTTAAAAAAAAAAAAAATTATTATTACTCCCCTCCCCCGCATAAAAACAAGGTGCTTCAGACAAATTCGAGTAAATCGCTAGTATTTATTAATCACAGTTTTAGTCAAATGGCTTCCACTGAATGTGACACTCACACACGCGTGACCTACAATCCTCACAAACCACCTGGCTAGGTGTCCCAGATGAGAGGTCGCCTGGCCTGTCCAGACTCAGAGAGCTGGGGAAGGAGCCAAGGTTCGGAGCCAGGTCTAACTGCAAAAGTCAAGTTCAGTTCACAAAGAGCTTTTGACTGGGTAGGTTTGGATAGGGAGCTGGGAAGCCGAATCTTACAAACAAAATGTGAAAGCTTCAGGGTGATTCTGATGCTCGACCAAGTGTGGGAGCCCCTACCCCACACCACATGGTCCCAGGCCGAGAGCGTCCACCGCCAGGCCTTGCCACTCACTGTCACCCTCGTTCACGAGAGCAGAAGTCAGGCAGGCCTGGGAAGTCTGGCTCACCGCGAGGCCTGGCCCCAGAGGCCTGCATGGGAATCACCGGCATCCTCCCTCAGCACAGCAAGGCCCCGGCCCTCTGCACGGCCCAGGAGATGCCATCGGAATCTGCTCAGGTGTCACCTGATTTGCAAGGAGATTGTCTCACTTAAAATACAGCAGTAGGAGAGGAGAGAACCAGCCGGGTGCACAGTTACTTAAAGGAAAAGTGATTCGCCAGTATCACATTCCCCTCTCTCCACTCACAGCCTTGAGAAACCTCTGAACACTGAAAAAATGGCCTAGAAATCCAACTTATTTCTGTTTCATTGTGCTCCCTTTTTCTTTGTTCTGTTGTTTGCCGGGAGGCTGGGTATAAAAAACCTTGGTCGTATGTTTTCTATTGAGACAGTCACTCCTGGGAAACTTAGCAACTGTCTTCGGGGCCTGGCTGGAGGGAGAGTGAGAACAGACAATCCGGAGTTGTGAGCACAAAATCACTTCTTTTACATAGAAATGGTTGTGTTTACACACCCGTGCATCTGCAGTGGGTTGAAATAGCATCTCCCAAAAGATACAGTCTACCTGGAACCTCAGAAGATGACTTTATTTGGAGTAAGGGTCTTTGCAGATATAATTAAGGTAAGAGTTGTGATGAAGTCATCCTGGACTCTGGTGGGCCCTAAATCCGATGATGAGTGTCCTTAAAAGAAAGAAGGCGACACAGACATGCTCACAAAGAGGCCATGTGAAGACCAAGCAGAGATAGAGGTGTGTGGCCACAAGCCAAGGAATGCCAGGAGCACCAGGAGCCAGAAGAGGCAAGCAAGGATCCTCCCCTACAGGCTTTGGCGAGAGCATGGCCCTGCCCACACCTTCATTTTGGATTTCCGGCCTCTAAAACTGGGGGATAATAAATTTCGGTTGTGTTAAGCCACGTGGTTTATAGTATTTTGTTCCAGCAGCCCTAGGAAACTAATATTGCATCCTTCCCAGTGAAGAATGATTGTAACTGCTTGGCACAGTAGAGCAGGAGGAAGACTGAGACAGACTCCTCTAGGTGGCCGGCCCCCAGGGCCTCAGGCTACCATGAAGTCACTGCCCAGGTGTGAAGAAAAAAGTCCTACTTCTCCAACACTAGGAAGGCAGATCAGGATCCGGTTTTTTCCCTCCTAGGCAAGAAAAGATCAACATTTGCCTAGTTACTAACTGGCTTGCCTAGTAGACCTCATGGACCCCACCTCGTTGGAATGTTTTCAGCAGGTGAGGCCTGGGGCAGGCACAGCCCACCTTGGGGCTGGACCCTCTCTTGGCAGAAGAGGGTTGACCATCTACTTGGCCTGTTAGCCGTATTCAGTTTTGGGTGTTAACATCATGAGAGGAAAACAGCCCGTACATTAGTGGTTTTAAATCTGAATGAGCATATCTGTATCCCAGGGAGTTTATTTAAAATGCAGGTTCCCAGGCCTCACCACCAGGGTTTGATTTAGTAGGCTTGACATGGAACCCAGTAATTTCTCTGTGTGTGTGTATGTGTGTGTGTGTGTGTGTGTGTGTGTGTGCATGTGAGAGGGAGAGAGAGAGAGAGAGAGAGTTTTAACAAATCCCTCCAGGGATTCTGGGGCTGGTGGTTCACAAATTATAGTTCTTAAAAACATTATAGAGGCAGAGAGTAGAATGGTAGTTACCAGGGGCTGAGAGAAGAGGGAGGTTGAGGAGTTGTTGGTCAAAGGATACAAAATTTCAGTTAGACCTATGGGATAAGTTCAGCAGATCTCTTGTATAACATGGTGGCTATAGTTAATAACAATGTATTGTGTACTTAAAAATTGCTAAGAGAGTAGATTCTAAGTGTTCTCATCACAAAACAAAATGGTAAGTATGTGAGATAATGCATATGTCAATTAGCTTGATTTATTATCCATTCCACAATGTATACACATTTCAAAATATCACGTTGCATACCATAAACATACACAATTATTTGTCCATTTAGAAAATTAATTAATTAAAACCCTGCCAAAATTAGGTTGTTCCTTAGAAATATGAAGTAAGTTTATTTTAATTATTAAGGACTAAAAAGGGATTATGTTTGCTTCCAAATTAAAATTGAAGTCTTTACAGCTCATTTCCATTTTCTGTAGTTGGTTATTTTTAAACAGTATAAAATTCCAAGGTCATAAAGTTTATTCTGATGAGTTTTTTCCAGCTCCCAGAAAGTGACTAAGTTTAAATCACTAAGCTTTATGGTCCTATTTTCTCAATCTTAGTAATTTGAAAAGAAAAATAAAACCCAGTATTTAAATGATTCTTTCCAGTGTGGGACAAATTATACTGTCGAAGCTTTGAAGTTCTTTAAGATTTTTCCAGAGGTAAGAGATAGATTTGTTTTTCTTTGGCTACTGTTTCTTCTTTGCCCAAAGAGTCTCCAGGGAACACCTGTCTACCTGTGCCCAAGCGTGTCCCAGATAGCCCTTCTCCAAACACAGCCAGACACTTCTAGAGCTGCTGCCTTTGTCCAAGGGCGCCTCTTTCTTTGTTGCTGACACAGGAATACCTCCTATAAAACATTCTGAAAACAGGAAGTCAGTCAGCTTCCAGGTGGAATGAGCTTTTCCTTGAATCTCTGAATGTGTGACCCTTGAACGGACAAAGTACTCTTCCCTGCTCTCCAAGTACCCAGAAAGTGGATGTTACATGAAAACTCGTTCACACTGGGGAGAGAAAAAAGTGCAACTAGAAGGAAATCACCCTGAAGGCATGACCCTTGTCTTTTCATACCTGGCTATACTCTGACTGAAGGTAAAAAGTTGTCATTCCATATTTAGGGCTCACACATTATTTCTCTGTCTATCGCTACTTTCTCCCTGAATGTGGTTCCAGATTTTAAAGACACCCTGTAAGAGCACTTTGCTTAGTTGTACAACTCTTCACTCATGGTGGCTGGGTACTGTGATAAACACTGTTACAGGAAGGCGACACAGAAAGCATAACTTTCTGGAGATTTGGGCTAACAGGAGGCCTTCGTGTGTATAGACATGGTTAGTGTACCTCGTACAGTTAGTGCTTTTTTAATGATCAGAAGTGATTTTTCCTAGTTGTGTTAATTTTTGTTAATTCCCAATGGGATAAACAGCCCTAAAGCCATTCTAATATCTCATTTTTTAATTTCAGAAACATCTATATTGTATCTAAAGTGAGAGATACAGTGCCTGGTGTTGTGGAAAATATGAACATGAACAAACACAGGCTGGGACTAGAGGAGCAAGGGAGGTACACAGAGATCAAGATTTAAGGTGACATCCACTCCCCAGGGTCACACAGGCGCGGACCCTGACAAAGCACAACCTCTGCTCTGAAAAAGCTTAAAGTCTGGAGGAAAACATGGACAAAACTAGTAGATTCGAGGCCTAAAGCAGATGGGAAAGTTCACAAGATAAAAAAGAAATAAAATGGACCAAAAACTGAAATATAAAACTTGAACCTATAAAATTTAGGAGAAAATATAGAAGAAAATGTTCGTGACATTGGATTAGGCAAAGAGTTCTTAGAAATGATACCAAAAGTATGATCCATAAAAGAAAACAATTGATAAAATTAGTCTTCATCAACATTAAGAACTTCCGCTCTTTGGAAGACATTTGTAGAAAGAATGAAACAATAACTCTCCGATTGGAAAGAAAATTGCAAACCAAATATCTGATCAAGGCCTTGAATACAGAGTAAGTGTCTAAAGAACTCTCAATACAAAGCGCTGACAAGGATGCAAAGAAACTGGAACTCACACATTGGTGGTGGCAAAACAAAATGGTACAATACTTGGGGAAACAATTTGACAGTTTCTTATAAACATACACCTATCACATAACGCAGTGATTCCACCCCTTGGTATTTATCCAGGTAAAACCAAAACCATAGTTCACACAAAAACCTGCACATGCATGTCTATGCTGACTTTATTCATAATCACCAAAACCTGGAAACATCCAAATATTCTTCAACTGGAGAACAGATAAACAAACCATAGTTGATCCATATAATGAAATATTACTCAGCAGTAAAAAGGAATAATCCTTTCGTGGTTCACAAGTGAGATGATTGGATTTTCACGGTCACGTGTGAGATGTGTCTCCCTTGTTACGACTTAAGCACATTATCCATCTGATGGGAAGGAAAAAAAGCCATTAAAAATAAATTTTAAAAAGAAAAAAAATAAAAAGGAATAATTTTTGCAATTATATAGGTGAATCTCAAATGCATTATACTAAGTGAAAGCAAAGCCAGAATCAAAAAGCTACATACTGTGTGACTGCATTCACGTGACATTCTGAAAAAGGTAAAACTGTAGGGCCAGGAAACCACATAATAGAGATTGTGGTTTGGGGGACCAGAGGATAGGGGTGTAGGGAGGGGTTGACTACAAAGGGGCACAGGGAAATTTGGGGGGTGATGAACTGTTCTATATCCTAATTGTGGTAGTGATTACATGACTATGCGTTTGTCAAATCTCATAGAACAGCACACTAAAAAGGGTCTATTTTACTGTATGTAAATTATACTGTAATAAAAAAATTGTGAAAAAAAAATAAAAGCAGTTCAAGTCAACAATTTTTTATTCATAATACTATTAATAGTACATTAGGATCTGTGAGATGTTTTAAAGGAAGTGCGATGTGTATCCAATCTTGAGAGGCTTACAAGCCTTGCTATAAACTAGGCATGATGCTAAGCACTTGAGCTAAATTCGTTACCAAACAGACATTAATCAAATAATCCTACCAATATAAAAGTGTATATAAAGAATTAATGGCCTGACTGATTCCTAGAATGTCAGCAAAGCTCCTCGGGGGAATACTTCTATGCAAGTTGCAACTACACTAGACATGGGCTGGAGCCAGGGGAAGATGGAGGAGTTGAGGAAGGTACAGAGGGTGACACATAATTTCTGGCTTGTGCAACAGGCCAGGTGGTGGAACCTGCAGTGTGTGCTGGAGGGGGAAGAGATTTGGGGTGGAGTGGGAGATCGTGAATCCAGCATAATCTGTACAAGAGCAAAACCACAGAGACCAACACCTGATTAAGGGCAAAACTATGCAGTGGACCCAACAGAAATGAAAACATGTATCTACAGAAAAACTTGTGCATGAATGCTCACAGCTGCATTATTCATAATAGTCCCAAAATGGAAACTACCCAGACAGCCATCAACAGATGAATGGACAGATAAAATGTGGGATATCCATGCAACGGAGTATTACGTGGTGATATAAAAAAATGCATTACTGATATATGCTACAACCTGGATGAAACTGGCAAACATGCTGAGTGAAAGAAGGTAGTCACAAAACACCATGAAATGGAATGGTCTTTTGGAGTATTGTATAATTCCACTTCTGACATTTCCCAAATAGGGGAATCTGTAGAATCAGAAAATAAATTAGTGGCTGCCTAAGGCTTAGGGAAGGGAGATAACAGAGTGGCGATTAATGGGTACAAGGTTTGTTTTAGGATGATGAAGTTGTTCTAAAATCAATTGTAGTGATAGTTTCAAAACTGTTATATAAAAATGATAAAATTGTACATTTTAAACAGGTGCACTGTGTGGTATGTCAATTATATCACAATGAAGCTGTTTGAAGAAAGATCATCTGCATAAAGATGTTCTTAGGTGTTCTATTTAGAATTCTGAAAGCTAGAAATCAACCAAATACCCCTCCGTGGAAAAATGGTTAAAAAAATTATGACCTATCAATATGACAGGATTCAACACAACAATTAAAAACACATTCGGTGACAAAGAAGAACAATTAATTTGGAAAAATGTAAAGTTGTATTTTTATTGCAAAAACAAAGGTAACTACGTGGTGGACAAGGATGTGATTGTTTTGGAAAAGAGAGGGACCCTGGGAGGTTGGCAAAGATGGAGCCCGAAAGCAAGGCCCGTGCATTTTCAGAGCTCTAGCAGAAGAGCCTCTGAAGTGGCTGTGTTGGCTTCTTCCCTGGTGGCAAGAAGCCTGGGCAGGTGGGATGTGCATTTATGGCCCAGGGTGAGTGCGCTGAATTTGGTTCTGTGTGCACAAAGGAAGGCATCGGTAGGGAAACAACTTTCTACGCTCTTCACTTTCCCCCATCTTGGTCTATTCTCCCCACCTTCCCATGACTTGAGCACTTTCCAAATTCACTCACTCCCATCTTTAAGGACTCACTCCATGCAAATATTATGCTAAGTTTTTCATGTGCATCTTTTAGAGAATTCTTACATGTTTATGAAGTAGGTATTATTATTATCCCCATTTGTTCATTTGATGAAGAAACATGCCCAACATCACATGGATTATAAATGACGGACGTGGGATTCTAACCCAGGCACTCTGACTCCGCAGTCTGAATGTCACATCTGAATCGAGATGGGATTCCCGGTCAGGAAACCTTCCCCACAGCTTCCCAGGACTGTCCCACTTTTACACCCCACCCCAAGGAGGCCCACCTGTTCGCTTGACCATGGATTCTAACAAACCCAGCACTTTGGTGTTTCCAGTTTATAGTTTCCAACTATTAAGAAATAATAGTTGTATGAGGTAGGACAGAACTCTGCCAAGAGCCCTGTTTTACGCTGCTTGAACAGAATTCCTGGGACTGGGTCATTTGTGATGAACAGAAATTTAATTGGCTCATAGGTCTGGGGGCTGGGAAATCCAAGAGCAGGGCGCCGGCATCTGGCAAAGGCCTTCCTGCTGTGTCAACCCACGGTGGAAGGCAGAAGGGAGAGAGAGAGAGCAAGAGAGAAAGGGGCCGAACTCATCCTTTTCATCAGGAACTGACTCCCTCACTAACGCCATCAATTCCATGCATGAGGGCAGAACTCTGGCGACCCAATCACCTCTTAAAGATGCCACCTCTCAACACTGTTGCATTGAAGATTAAGTTTCCAACACACGAACTTCGGAGAATACATTTAAACCACAGCAAGCCCTCAAGTCAATGGGGCAGATCAAACAACAAACCCACAAGCCAAGCACACTTGCAACTTCATTCTCTGAACAGTCCAAATGGCCACATCTTTACGCGCTAACAGGTTACTCTTCTTCTGAGGAAACAGCTACTCAAATGCATTAATTAAAAAACATTGTCATTTCTTGCCATCTAGGAGTTGCTTTCTTGGCTCTGAACCCCACATCCTGAACTCTTCTTCCACTCTGAGATCTTCCATAAACATGACTTGAATTATACCCAAAATTCTAATCTAGTAACAGGAGGGGATCCCTAGACACTGTACAGTTACAGTGGCCTGGTTTCAAATGTTCTGCCCCGAGAGGGATTCCTCTGTGAAAGATTCCCATTTATATTCTATTCTCTCAGTTGTTTCTGCCAGAAGAAAGCACAGCTACCTTAGGCTGTTTCCAAAAGGAAGTTGCATTACAATGATCCTCCTTCCCTGCCTCTCTCCTTCTCTGTGCCTCTTTCCCCATCCTTCTTCCTAAGTATTTTGATCAGGAAAGAAACACAAGTATAGCCATGTGGTCCAGCAGGAGCACTGAAGCCATCTCATGGTAAGGCGGTGTTCAAAATACTCAGAGACCCATTGTAACTCCAGGTTGCAGGATGAACTCTCCTTGAAGATTTTGTTCTAGAATTTACCAGCGTGAAATTTTGTAGACACTTTATTGTGAGCCCCATAAGATTTGAAAAATAATATGCAGCCATCAGCAGAGAAAGGAAAACACTGTATCCTCAGTTTGGTTAACTGTGGGAAAAAGCAGCTCGTTTCATACTTTGCTCCTTAAATTATGGCTTAAACCAGTGGCGTTGGTATCACCTGGGAGCTTCTCAGAAATGCAGACTCTCCAGTTCAACCCCAGATCTGTTCAACCAGATCTGAAGTCGAACATGATCCCCAGGTGATTCCTATACAAGTTAACATTTGAGAATCACTGGCTTCGGTGAGGCTGTTTTGCCAGTGATAATAGTACCCTGTCTCCCCTTTGGGACTTTAAGTCCCTTCAGGGCTTCGTGAAGCTTATTATACAACAAAGCACCTGGCACCGTGCTTAGCTAGGTGGAGTGTAGCTAGCTGTGTGGATAGGTGGATGGCAGCCAGGTGGCTGAAATCATAGCACCAATTCCAATACCTGGCACCAAGTAGGACTATTCTGCGTGTGGGCTGATTGCTATTGAAACAACTGGTAGCTCTGTTTTCTCTGCCATGAGAGGCCTAAGCGATTCTCGTCGTGTTATCCCATTGGTGGGAAGACCTCCTCACTTTCAGCAATCCTAATAATTATTGCATCTTATATCTGTTGTGACCTTATGTGCCAGACCCTGAGCTAAATTCTTTTTTTTTTTTTTTGAGACAGAATTTCACTCTTTTGCCTGGGCTAGAGTGCCGTGGCATCAGCCTCGCTCACAGCAACCTCAAACTCCTGGGCTCAAGCAATCCTCCTGCCTCAGCCTCCAAGTAGCTGGGACTACAGGCATGCGCTGCCATGCCCGGCTAATTTTTTTAAATATATTTTTAGTTGTCCAGCTAATATCTTTCCATTTTTTTAGTCGAGATGGGGGGGCGGGTCTCACTCTTGCTTGGGCTGGTTTCGAACTCCTGAGCTCAAACTCCACCCGCCTCGGCTCCTAGAGTGCTAGGATCACAGACGTGAGCCACCGCGCCCGGACAAAATTCTTTACATATGTTATCTCACATCATCCTCACTGCAGCCACAGAGGTGAGTGGAATTTTTATTCCCCTTTGACTGAGGGGGAAGCTGAGATAAAGGTGAAGCAACTTGCCCAAGAGTCACCCAGCTAGAAAGAGATGGAGGGGAGGTTCTCACCTAGACTCCTGAGCCCCTATTCCAGTGTTTCTCGACCTTTTATTCCTTATCTCCTCCCCGCCCTGGGAGTCTTCTTAGACACTTTGTCCTAATTGCTCCTCCATGAAATTTTATTTTAATGCCACAGATATACCGTATATCTATATACTCTGTGTGTGTATATATATGTGTTTATACACTGTATGTAAGATGTTCTTCACCCTCCCCCAAAATCCAATTTTTGTCCCCTTGGGGGCACAATCGCTCCCATTGAGAAGGCCTCGCTGGCTCATTCGCTCCCTCTGTGAAGGACCCGTGGGCATGCGTGGAGCTTTAGCGAGGCCGTCTCCGAGCAGAACAGGACCTGGGGCCTCGGCCAGATGCGGCAGCGTCTCGTATTGTGGAGGAACAGTTGCCCCGGGTTTCCCGTCAGTACAGTGGTTGGCAAGCTGGGCCCAGAGTCCAGCCCGCAACTTGCTCACGTGGCGCGGGTAAGTCACCAATTCTCAGCACCTGTTTCCAACCTTGAAAATGAGGGTGAGTCAGATCGGCACTTTTAAGTAAAACACATACTGTGAGGCCAAGGGCAGGCAGATGGGGGAGCTGCAAACAACGCACAGGGGTCACAGGACGCAGGCCCCGTGCCCTCCGGACGCCTTCTGCTCCACTCCCACCTCCCCGGGGCTGCCTGGCCAGAGCCCCTTCATTGCCCACCTCTTTTACTTGGATGCTAATAAAATCGTGTTTCTGCAAGACTGGCCTATCAATCCCCAAAGTGGTTTCTTCCTGTTTCCACCCTTAGCTCAGTCAACGGCTTTAGTGAAAAGGTGACTTAACACTGAGCTGCATCCGTTCATCCAAGCATGGGAAAAGGGATCCAAAGAGAGTCCACCCAGGAGCTGGAAGAAGCAGCAGCCGGCACGCAAGCGGGGAGAGTGGCGTTCTGGAACCCAGGAGGGAGAGATCTGGAAGAGCTCAGCCCTGCTAAACAGAGCAGGTGTAGAAGGCTGAGCACTGGGGCATGGTGTGGGCCCAGGCAGCCGGGAAGCACCTAGTGCAGAGAGGTGGGTGACTCAGAGTGAGCGCTGCAGGCCCGGGGCAGGTCTACGAGCCAGTAACGAATCTATAATCCCAACCCCCAGGCCAGTAATGAATCTATAATCCCAACCCCCGGAGGAGGTTTGCCAGCCCCGACTGGGTGCCAACGGGCCCATGCTGAGCTCCTGTTCACATGTTATTACAGTCTGTTTGGAGAGAGAAGATTTAGAAAGATGGTTTTTATTTCCTGTTATTAAATGACAAATCTTGACTAAAAGTGCTATAGGATTTCAAGAATCCTTTCGATGTTTCAATCCTATCAAGAACTTCTGGGATGCCCTCATGGAGGAGGAGGTCCTCCGGGCTGGTTCTGGAAGATCTGCAGGGGAGGGGAAGGGCACCCCAGAAGGGAAAGGGCACTGCTGTGCTGATGAGGAAGTGCTCCCCGCTTCCAGGCAGGAAGCAATGATTCCTCTCCGAGCTCCCCTGGTCTGGGGACTCTCAGGAACCTGTGGGGCTGCCGGTTCTGGTCCAGCTGCATTTCTGCCTGAGCCTCGCCTGAGAAATGACGATCTTAGCAATTACGGGAAGCGTCAGCAAAAGAGAATAAGAGAAAGAAATCAAGGAAGTGAATCCACCATCAAGACCCTGGCAACTGCCCAGGAACCGGAAGTCAGGCAAATTTCAGTGGAGTTGTACGATTTGGGATGACACGGGTTAGAACGCCCCAGTGAGACGGGGTGGCCAGGCCCAGAGGAGAAGCAGATGGAAGGGGAACCCTTGCTGGGACACCGTGTCTGGGCTCTGGGCCGGCGCTGCTGCCCACCAGCTTTGGGACCTTGGGCAGGTGCTGACATCTCTCTGGGTTTGTGCGTCCCTAATGTCAGGCCGCATGGCTGGATTCAGTACTGATTCCACATTTCCAAACAGCTCTCAAATGTTCTGTACCCACAGGCCGGAAATCACAGCAGGAAATGGGCACTGAAGGGCCTGCAGGGGGCCAGGGAAAGAGTAAGGCGAGGCCAAGCAGGAAGTGATGAAAGAAAAAGACGGAACAAGGATGCTTCTGCCCACTGAGTCACAGAACCTCTGGTTTTGTGGGACGATAACTACAGAATTTGTCCTTTTGCTTCCTGCAGCCCCACCATACTGGAGAGGAGACGCGATTGAGAGTTTGAGAATCCTACCTGTTAACTAAGAGCCGGTTAGCTAAGCATTGGATGCGGGCTTCAGGAGGAAAGTCAGAAAGCGGGTGAGGAAGGGGCAATCCTTGATGTCTTCTGGAGAGTGGGGGACAGCGTATTGGACTCTGCAGGGTGAGCGAGTCACAAAAGCATCCAGTGTGCTTCCAGAGTGGGAGAGGGAAGGGTGGGACCCTCAGAGCTGTGAGTGAAGGGTGCGACCTTTGCATGCGGAATAGGAAATCCACCAGCCGGCCCGTCCATGATCCTACGGACAAGGAGGACCTGGGACACTCAGGCCACAGAAAGGAGGCCTGACTTCTGGGCCATGAGCCCTTGAACCACACCGTGACCTGGGCAAGCACTCATTTTCAGAACCACCGATCTCTCTGCATGAAAGGTGGGTCCATCCGAATAGAAATGCTCTGTAGCCACTGCTTCCAAAACTGACATGCTCGGGTTCTTTGATCTTCGATTATGTAGGTCTCTAGAAAGTCACCTTTTGTTTACTTCATAGGAATATTATAAGGAAATTTATAAAAATAGCCTGTTTACATAAACTAAGTCATTATAGGAATATTGCCCAGAATAGACCGGTTTTCTAAGCTGAAACTTTCCTAGAGATGCAGCTGCAAGCAACCATACTCACCCCAGTTTGTGGGCCTGACAACCCACCTGTGTGGGCCGTACCTGGGAAGCCACCCTGGGGCTGGAGGACAGTGCTGGCGTGTCTTTCTTTCCCTGTTAAGTCACCGGCTGGGGACTCCGGCACAGAGCCTGGCTCAGAGGGGCACCCAGGAGCCCTCCCTGGCCTCCCCACTCTCCTTCTCTCCTCCTTGTCCTCTCAGCCTTTGCTTGCTTGCTTGAAGCCAGATATTTATTGTTTTAAAAATTCTGGAGTGTTTCAAAAATACTGGCCTGGAGGTTCAGTAACCTGGGTATTTGGTGAACACTTTTGACTTTGAGATCTCAGGCCTCCGTGTCCTCAAATGTAAAACTGAAAGGATTTTACTCCAGCCAGTGGTCCTCAGTGGATAATATAAAAACACCCAGGGGTCAACCACTCAGATTTAAAAAACATTAACCTTATGCCACATTGACGTCAATTCAGAGTCTTAAAGGAGAAGTGGAGCCCACTAGGATGGGTATAATTTTTTAAAAATGGTAAATAACTCACAGCGTTCTCTGGGAGAACCAGAGAATAGGGCTATGCTGAGAAGGGGGTGCAGGATGATTTGGGGGGACATCCTCAGAGTTGTGGCTCTTGAGCTGCCTGTGAAAGAGTGAGTAGGGACAAAGTAAGGAATAGCTGCAGGAATGGCTTTTGACAACACATGATCACAAAAGGGCCTGGGTGAGAAGTCTGGCCAGAGACACTGCCTCAGTGGGACTGCCTTGGGCCCTGCCCACCTGTGACCTTGGTCAAGTGACTTAAGTTCTCTACCTGTGAAACGGGGGAAATAATATCTGTTGCTTGGATCATCGTGAGAATCAAATAGGATAAAGTTGGTAAAGGAATTGCATTCTGATGAGCACCCTTCCTCATTGTCCCAGCTGGAGACACCCCCTTGTGTTTGAAGAAACATCTCTGCTGCTGACAGTTGATTTAGGAATGACCAGAGGCTAGGGACAGCGGCTCATACCTGTAATCCCAGCAAGTTGAGAGGCTGAGATAGGAGAATCGCTTATGGTCAGGAGTTTGAGACCAGCCTGGGCAACATAGCAAGATCCCTTTTCTATATTAAAGAAAAAGAAAAAAAAAAGAATGACAAGAGACCAGTCCATTTGGTATTCAGTTCTCTTCCTGCAGACATACCAGTGGGCCTGAAGCTCCCCTACCCCCAGCTGAGCTCTGTGGAAACACCCACTACCTAGACTCCAGGGTAGCATTATTAAATTTGGTTTCAAGACTGTCTGCATCAGAACAGCCTATTTCTGATCCTGTGGGTCTGGGGTAGGGTCAGTTGTAGCACCCAGAAGGTTGAGAAGGAGCTAGAAACCAGATCATCTGATGCCTGAGGCCAGAAACTCAAGGAATGTCAGTGAGCCCTTTGCAGAGGTTGCAAAGCCACTGAAGACAAGGGGTTAAACTACACCCAGGTTCTGGAGAGGAAGGAAGCAGTGCTGAGCTTCCACAGGCCTAAGATTCCTATTGATGATCTTAAGTAGTGTTTTTTCAGTTTTGTTCTTGGAAAAGGCTGTGAATTCCAATTTTAAATTCACTCTGCATACATTTCTGATTGATTTTTGTTTGTCTAGAGACTCTGGGATTTGCCAAGTCTCCATCAATAACGAGAGAGGATTTAGGGAAGAGGTAATTAAAGAGGCTGGAACAGGCAAGATGGAGATATCTATCGAGCTGCCCCCGCCTGCAGAGAGGGGGCTGCGGTTACTGGAAGTGCTCTAGGAGTATGGCTACCAGAGGATCTGCTGGGGCAAACCCTGTCCAGTTGGAGCCGTGGGAACGTCTAAACTATGGGGTGTGATATGGCACAGGATTTGGGAGTCAGGAAACTTCATTTTTGAGTCCTGGTTTTGAAAGAGAGTATTCAACTTCTTTGCTTCCTCATTTGTAGAATGGAGATAGCTCACTACCTAGATTTTGCTCCTATGACACCCACACTGGTCAGAGCCAGCCGGCCCCTGCCCCTCTTTCTCCCTGGTGGGAGGGTGAGCTCGAACAGAACATCCGCTGAATGGTACCTTGTAACCTGTCCCTGCCGGCCCCAGCTGACTGCCAGAGCTAGGACCAGAGACTTGAGGCTCGTTTCAAAATCATGAGCTGCACAATCAGATTGTCCCTGAGAAATTGAAAGAAAACCAGGACCCATTGATAATAGTCTCCAGACACTGCAGGAGGGAGGGTGGGAGCCAGGTTGGGCCATTTGCAAGGTGAGGAAAGGAAGGGAGGGGGAGAGAGAAGAGGAGAATACATAAAGGCAATAACACCCTCTGACCTGCCCCGTTTTCTAGTTCTAGCTTGCATGAAGCCTGCTGAACACTAATTCCTGTCCTCTGATCCCTGAGACATCAGCCACAACCTCCATCTTTTCTATTTCTTGAACCCTCATGAGCCAGACCCACCTGGAAGAGGTGCTGATGTACGGGGATAAGCTTGAAGGCTCAGACACAGGGCTCCCACTTCCCTGGAGGTGCCTTTCGCTTTCTCTCCGAACACCCCAAGTTGCTGTCATTTCTCTGTCTCTGACTCAGAGATGCTCGTCTCTCGTCCTGCTCATTGTCCCTTACCCGCACCCCCCAACAGCAGCCCATGAGAGCAGGACCTCCTCCACCCTCCTCATCCTCTCTCTGCAGTGCCTGGTAATACCTGGCACATGGCACGACCTCAGGTAATATTTCAGGGCTGGGAGACACCATCCACCTGATCACTCCAGTTGCTGGAAGCTGCAAGGACATCCCTGGCTCTTCTTCCTCCCTCGCGCCCTGTGCTCAGACGCTACTTCCGGAATGCTTCTGCCGTCGGTCCTCTCCTCCCTATGCAGTTTTCTACCACCCGATGACTTCTCACCTGGCTGGTGCAACACTGCCTGTGCTCCAGCCTCCACTCAGCCCCGCAGGGATCCCTGGCACCCACACTTGCCAGTCCTGCCCAATCCCCGGCCCTCAGCTCGGCACTCTGGGCCCGGGAGCAGTGCTGTGCCCACCCCTCCAGCCTCGCGTCTTTCGCTCCTGGCTTCTCCCGTTTGGCTTCGGCAACAGAACTGCTCCACTCTGCAATGGCTCACCTTCCTGCCGCTGTCCCCGGTCTGCCCGGAAGGGTGCGCTCACTCCACCTCTCCGTGACCTCACCAACCCCAAGTTATCTTTTACGACTTGGCTCAGCCTTCACCCCTTTCTAGAAGACAAACCTGGCTTCTCCAGGCTGGTTCATCCCCCTCCCTGGGTTCCTGAATCCCTCCTGCTTCTGCCTCATCAGAACAGCTACTTGGCTGCCCTGTCATCGTTCACTGGTCTGTGCACTCCAGAAGTTGCTAACAAACAGCCTGGCACTTCCTATGGACCTCAGGAAGGTTTTTGTTTTTCTTTTTTTTTTGAGACAGAGTCTCACGTTCCCCGGGCTAGAGTGCCATGGCGTCAACCTAGCTCACAGCAACCTCAAACTCCTGGGCTCAAGAGATTTTCCTGCCTCAGCCTCCTGAGTAGCTGGGACTACAGGCATGCGCCACCATGCCCAGCTAATTTGTTTCTATATATTTTTAGTTGTCCAGCTAATTTCTTTCAATTTTTTTTTTTTTTTTTTTAAGTAGAGACTGGGTCTCGCTCTTGCTAGGGCTGGTCTCAAACTCCTGAGTTCAAATGATCCTCCGCCTTGGCCTCCCAGAGTGCTAGGATTATAGGCGTGAGCCACGGAGTCCTGCCCTTGAGGAAAGTTTTGTAAACAACATTTGGAAACAGACACACCTGGGTTTAATGCCTACTGGGTTCTTCTCTAGCTGTGTGATTTGGGGCAAATTGTTTAACCCGAGCTTCGGTTTCTTCAGCTGTGTGAAAGAGACGCTAATAACACTCAAATCACAGGGTTATTGGAAAAACATAAGAGGCAGTGCACATGCAGCCCTTAGCGCCACGCCTGGCTCGTGGGGAGGGCTCCATCCCTGTGAGCTGCTAACTAACTAAGGAAAACATTTCTGCAGACGACCGGGGCGAAAGGCCTCCAAACATCAGCGCTAAATCTGCTGATCTAAGGAACAATTAAGACGTCTTTTAGAAAACAACAACATATCTTCCTTACATGTTCCTTCAAGGAAGTTGGGGAACTTCTTAAGAAACCAGGCATCCAGCACAAACCATGATTGAGATTTTAAAGTGGAAACAAAAAAACATTTAAAGGGAAACGGGTGTGGTTGGGGGAGTATGGAGAAGACCGGGCAGTGTTAAGGGACCAGAGGCAGGGGCGGCCAAAGGTAAAGGATGGCAGTGTGTCGCTTGGCGGAGGCAGCGCAGGTGGAGAGACAGGGAACTGGGCGCCCCCTGACTTGTCGAGTTGGCCGTAGAAAATTCTAGCCCTTCTCAGGAGAGTCTGGAGCAGTGGCGCCCCGAGGAACCCAGGCGCAGGTGGAAGGCGGCAAGTAGATGTTTTCACGCGCCCTAATGAGCCTGCGATCGGCAGCAGCTGCCCAGAGAAGTTGCAGGAGGGTGGGAGCAGGCTCGTGTCCCCACCCCCACCCTCGTGCAGCCCTCGAGGAAGACCAAGGGCAAAAGCCTGCTGGCCCACGGGTCGGCAGGAGGCGTTCTAGGCAAGTCTGCGCTTCCCCCTTCCGACCTCAGTCTCCTCCTCCAGGCAGTGGGTTTGCAGCCCACGCAGCGGGGGAAACAAGATCTTGGAGGCCCGCTGGAGCCCGGCCCTGCCGGACCCTCCCCCAGGGTTTGGGGACGTCCGGTCCCATTCCACCCGGCCGCCCCCGGGGCCCCGACTCGTAGCGAGCGCCAGGGACGGGAAGCGGGGCCCGGGTGCGCTGCGACTGGAGCGCGGACGCTCAGCCCCAGCGGGCCACGGAGATCCCCCGTGGGGGCAGGGGCGGCACCCCGGGCGGGGACCGGGTCCGAGGGCCCGGGACGCGGCGGCCGCGCCAGGAGGTCCGGCCGCGAGCGTGACCTCACGGGGAGGGGCCAGCGCGGCGGGCCGGGCGCGGAGCCCAGCGCTGAGAGCGCAGCGCCGGAGCCGAGCCGCGGGCAGCGCACGCAGGGACTCCGATGGAGCGGTACAAAGGTGAGGGCGCGGGGTCCCCGCGGCGCGCACCCACTCCCTTCCCGCCCAGCACGGCGCGGGGAAGCAGGGCTAGGGCCTGTCCCGCCGGGACTCAGGTGAGCAGAGCCGCCTGCCCCCTCCCCGCCCGGACTTGGGCCGAAGAGGGGGCGACCGCGGGGCCGCGGGCCGAGCGGGTGGGCTCTTAGGTGGCCGCTGCGGCCCGGGCGCTTTGGCCCTCCCGGGCGCGGAGGACCGGGGTCGACAGTGGGGGGGCGTGGCGGGGCTTCTCACCTGTTGCAGGAGAGAAGGTGCGCCCGGCGCCCCCCAGCCCCCCAATCCCGCCGCCGGGGAAAGATGCCTGGGGCCGAGGAGCCCCCGAATAAGAGATCGGAAGCGTGCCGCGATGCTGGGGCAAAGGGGCGAGTTATGGGGTCCTTTCGCCCAGGCGCCCGCCGGGCCGGGGACTTCCTGCAGACCCCGGCAAAGAGCCTGCTCCGGGAAAAGCGCTTCGGCAGTGGGGTGGGCGCGCAGCTCGGGTTTGGACTAAGTCGGGTCTCAAACGCCCGGCCTCTTGGTGACCCTTTCTCTCCGAGCTCTTCTCTGCTCCTCCACCCCTAGGCAGGGGAGGGGGGGGTCCGAACGGGGCGCCTGGCAGGTGGAGCGCTGGGAGGCGTCCCGGCCGGAAGGCTTAGCCCAGTGCGCAGCTGGGCGAGCTTTGGGTTTGGCCCGGGCCGGGGATGTTGGCCAAATCCCGGTGGGCGGGCCGTCCCCGGTGTGCACGGTTCCCAGCCAGCGCCCGTGCTCGGAGCACAGGGGCTGGAGTCTGGAAGCCTCGGGTTGCAGATCTTTTGAAAAGGGAGCTTAGAGGGCTGCCCCTTAAGTGGGGCTCTGCTGGCGACCCCCACCCGGTTTTCCTTTGGAAAAGCCTCTTGGGCTCTCTTGCGCTGGGCCGGTCTCGGCCAAACCTGCGAGAGGAAATACTGTTGCTATATTTGTTTTTCCCCTGGGAGAGAGTTATAAAGGAGAATGCTCAGAGTCCCAAGGAATCTCGCTCCCGATGGTTTCTTGTTTCTGAAACTGACATAAAGGGACCTTTTGGGACTGGCTTTAGTTCCCTAAACTAGTAATGTCTTTGCACTTTCCCACTGCTTTTTCTCCTGTGGATCACCTGGTGAGGGCGAAAGGTCCAAATCCCAGACAGCGCTTCCCATGCGAAGGAAGGGCCCCTGCGGACGGCACGGAAGCCGGCGTGGAGTCGGGGGTGGGACAGGATTAAATTTATGGGACGCCTTTGACTTCTCTCTGTGAACCCTTCCTGGAGCCTCTCGCACGCTTCTAACCGGGTAGTTTTTTTCCTCTCAAATTCTGCTGGGATCACGTCTGTTCTGTGTCTGAGTGACGGACTGCGCCCCTATGCAGTCTCAAACGCTGGAGGAAGCCACAGTCCCTTCCTTGTAAAATGGCAGTGTGCCCCACTCTCCCCGACCCGGGCCCCTCCGCCTTTTGGGAGGGACCCACTCAGGGTGTTCAGGCTGAGAGTCAGCCTGACAGGAGTGTCGGCCTGTGGGGTCCCTTCTAGCTCCCCGAGTTGTGAAGCTGAGGGGTGTTAGCTCCAGGTTGAGGGTCGAGGTTGCAAGCTACTTTCTCGAATCAGCATTGTTAATCTTTCTAAGTTAGGGCAAATGATAACATTGGGGGTTTCCTTTCCAAATGCCCCATTGTTATGCGAAGGTTTTTGTATTAATAGCTTTTAACTTGGCCCTTGACTGGTAAAATCTTCTTGGTTATCTTTCTCTCTAGTCAGCTTAAAATCCTTCCACCCTCGAAAAGGAACAGTTAGAGGCTTTTTGCCAACTGAAAGAAACGTAGTGGTCAGTTCAGGATGTTTATGTTTTCTGTAGCATGTATCTGCCTCATCATTTTGCGGTATGATCAGACAGAGAAAGAGTGATAAAGAGATAAACTTGAGAATTATCTGGATTCCAGTGTTCGACTCACGAGAAAAATCTTTCCTTATTTCAAGTCTCACTTGTGTCATGCTGCTAATATTTTGACTATACCTTTCACTGAGAAATTTGGGGATTTTTCCCCCTCTCTGGGGATGTAGAATTCCCCATTTCTTGAAAGGCAGATGAATTGTACTTTGAACACTCAATGAATGGAAAAGTTGGTTTGTGCAAAATGAAGCCCCATCTTTGATTAACAGTGCAACTCTGACTGGAATCAGTAGTCTCCTTTTGTTCAAAATCAGGACTTTTTTTTAAAAGTTAAGATTGAATAGTTATGCAATTACTAGGTATAGTGGTTTAAACAACAGTTATTAATAAATGGGAAAGTAAATTTCACTTGGGCTCTCAGAAGATAAAAATTGTGAAGAAAAATTCTTATTCTCTGTGACATTTTTAAAATTTGTTGTGTAAATGCCTCATCCTGTGCTTCTGAATTTCCAATTTTGAGCTTTCCTTCTCCCAGATAAGTGGGATGCCTTTTCACTGAATTCAGAGTCTCAAAATGTTTTCTCTAATTTGGAAGTCTTATAAAGCAGTTGATGTAGGAGAAATTGTTTTTTTTCCATGTTCCCCAGCCTGCTTGTTACAGATTGTACATCCTCCAAAAATACCCTATCATTTTTAGGCTCTGGGCTGATTTTCCATTGTCTTGCAGCATGTAAAGAGAGGTCTGGAAATAATGGGTGGTTGGGATATCACCCTATGTCTAACGCAGAAACACTTACAGACTTTCTTCCCAGTCCCTTCCAAGATGCTCTGCTAGATATCCGTGGCTCTCCAGAGCAACAAGGAGCGTGGGAGTATGTGGGAGTCTCTTCCCAGAGCGATGATGCTTTTATGAGCGTTGCCATAAATAGTGACGGTAAAATGGCTGTGTCTTGTATGTGAATCTCCTTGGTGTCGAATAAGCAGTATGACCCTTACAAATATCCAGGATGTGGTGCCAACTCCTACAGGGTGCCTTGAGAAGGTTTCCGTCCTTGGGTGTTTACATATTTATGACTGTCATAAGAGCATCCTTGTGTCGCTGTGTGTGAGCCCATTGGCTGAACTCACTCCATGTGGTCAAGGATTCTGGTTCCTACTGCTCTACCAGCTGGTGAGCGTGTCCAGGGCCAAATGTGACTGACCTACTATCTGCGGATTGCACTTGGAACGTCCATTCGGAAGCTTCCTAAAATTGCATCACACTTGGATCCAAACAGGCCCGGTTGAGAGATTCAGACTTCAATTTGGACCACAGTAATTGGTTGAAAGTATAATCATTCTTCTGTATTTTATTTCTGGATCCGATCTCCCAATTCCCCACTTAGCTCCAGGGCACTGGAGACACATATAAACTGTAAAGAGTCAAGCCAGTAAAACACTTCAAAGCTTGTATGGGAATCCTATATCTGTGGTCGGGGAAGGTCTGAAAAAGAAAAACTAACTACAAGAGATGGACAGGTTGATAATATTCACTCTACCTTCAGGAATCTGGATTTGTCATTTTTCCATGCCTAGGAGCTCAGGTTTTCCCCTGTCGAAGTTCTTCCGAAAGCAGTGGTTCTTAACCTTTGCTGCACGTGGAATATCCAGGGAGCTTAAAAAAATGTGGAAGTAAAGGTCCCAACCAAGATATACCGATTTAATTGGTCTAGAGGTGCAGCTTGAGCACTGTATTTTTTAAATGTCTCCAGGTGATTCTAATGTGCTGCTGAAGTTGAGAACCATATTTCCTTAAAAAAAAAAAAAGTCGAAGTAGGAAGAAAAAATAAGTAATTATATACACACATTCCTCACTTGGAAAAGTAAAAACAAGTGTGGAATGAAATGGATACCCCTCCGTACTCACATGATATGCCTTAACCAAATCTTGTAATGCCTGCAGAAATCTGCAGTTCACCTGCAGCTATTAGAGGCTTTAAAAGCCTATGGGAACACTGCGTAAAAACGATCTCAAACGTGATGCTTTAGAATCCTGAGCTCAGGGTTTGCTCATTGTACTTGACCCTAAGCCCTCCTGACTTTGAAGTCGTGTGGGAGCCCTTGCTGCCGTGGCAATGAAATGGTCTGAAACAGAAATATCGAGAGGTCACTTCTGGTGTTGAAAGGCCAAGCGGAGTGGGAGAATTCTTCTTGGGGGCCCTTCCCCTCTACCGAGGGGGTGGGAGCTCTGGGAACCAGGCGCTTTCAGCACAGTTAAAGGGCCAGGAGGGGCCAAGAAGCTTCAAAGCTTAGGAGGCTGTGCCAGTTTTCTTCCAAGTCCCCTTAACGACAGGAAATGTTTCTCCCAAAGACTCCTTGACAGGAGTCATTCGGAGAAGGGAGACGCTCCCCCCGCCAAGGAGAGATGGCATGCTCTGTCCAGAGCCCAGCTGAGATGCGAAGGACAGCAGTCACAGAGCAGTGACGACAGCAGCTCAGATGGGTTCCGTTTCCTGGGCCCAGTCGCCGAGTTCTCCAGGCCTCAGTTTCCCCCTCTAGAAAACAATCTCTGTCTGACTTTCCAATGTCTCTTCAAGTCGCTCTGTGGCCACTGAGGAATCTTTGGGAGGAGGATGTGTCTTTTGGAGGAGAGGGAAGTGAGGGAGGGCCTGTGGGTGGAGAGCCCAGCAAAGGTCAGTTTAGGATTGTGATTCTTATAAATAAAACCAATTTCCTGTTGAAAGCTGGAGAGTAGCAGGCTTAGTGGGAAAGAGAATGCCATAGGCCATGTAAGGAATTCCTTTCTGAAGGACTTTTTTGTGACTGTATCTCCAAAGATTGTCAGCAGAGCCCAGAGCCACCCTCTGAAACACGGAGTATTATTTACTCCCATTTGAGAGACAACTCAACTGAGGCCTACAGAAATCACCAGTCTGAAAAGTCAGAAATAGAATTCAATATCCCTGACAATTGGGTTTCTAAAGGGTGGAATTCCCGTTCATGGTCTTATTTAGAAACAAGTGTCCAGAGTAATTTCAGACTCATTCTTTATCAGCATCCCTTTGGCCTGGAAGGGACTAGCTGCTCAGTTAAACTTCAGGACCTAACCCACATGTCTCTTCCCCCAGGAAGCCTCCCCTGACATCCCTTGTGTCTCCTCGCTGTCTTGCTACAGCCTCATCAATGCCTGGCACATCATAGGTGCTCAATAAATATCTGTTGAATTAGTGTCACATTGTCTCATATGTGTATGTGTCTGTTTCTCCTGCTAGGCTGCACTCCTTCAAGACAGGGACTTTGTCTTCCCTTCCATGTGTCCCTCTCCAGCCCATGGCACACTGCCAGGCACATGGCAGGTGTTTGGGACGTGATTGGGGAGTGGGGGAGTGAATGAGTTCCAGGCAAAGAGAGCACATGTTCTCCTGTTCTAGCCCTCCGGAGCAGGCCTGGTTCACAAAGGGAAATGAAGCAAGATCTCAGAGCCAAATTCCGGAAGTGGAGATGCTAAGCCCCCCGTGGCTGCCCTTGGCTTTCCCGACTTGAGCCTTATTTCTGTCTGTTCCAGCACAGGGGTGTTGCTGTCTGGTGGTACAGAGAAGGATCCTACAGGTTTCTGCTTGTGAGTATGAGCCTGTCTGTGCCCTCTGCAGCAGCTCACCTGGCCTCTGGGGCTCCCAGGGCGCAGACCCTGCTCTGCGTGGATGTCTGAGGGAGCTCACGGAGCTGGGCGCCGGCCTGGGCACTCAGGGGCTCGGGGTTCTAATCCGCCTTTTGCCACTAACTCGCTGTGCGACCTTGGGCAAGTCAATTAATCTTTCTGCGCCTTGTTTCCTCATCTGTACACGTGAGGATAATGATTACTAATCTGCCTCACAGGCCGCTTGGTGGAATAACTTGTAAGAGCTGCTGGTAAATATTTTGAGAAGGGAAATGTTCAGTTAACAGGGAATCAGATACCCCAAGACCTCTGTGATGTGGCTCTGACTCCCCCAGTTCTGGCCGCCTCACAGTTGATTCGGGCACCAGCTCTGTCCACCGTGTGCTTTTTGACACTGTTGGGAAATCTGAGCTGGGGCTGCTTAGCCAGTTCCCAGGCATTCCAGCTTCTCAGAGACAGCATCCGTGAATGTCAGAGGAGGAGGAGATATGCAAGGAATTGCTCGCTCTTCTTAAGCCACGTCTGGGTCCTGCCCGACTTTTCTTTGATGTCTCAGTGAGTTTACATAGGAGAGACCCTTAAATTCTAATAATGGCTTTGAGACTTTTATTAATTTTCTTTCACTTGACTGTCACCTTCTCCCTATATAGTCTCAAAAACAAACTAACCAAAAACCCCACTGAGGGGGGAGTAGGGAGAATCGAATAGAAAAACGGGAGGAGCCAGCCTTACCCCGAATGCATTACATTGGACAGGTGCAAAAGCAGAATGAGGCTGGGGCGCTTTGGTGCCGCATCTCTAGGTGAGAGTTAAACGTTAGGGAGGGGAAGGGAGGAGCACCCATGCCAGTAGAAGCCCTGCTCTGCTGTTGTCTGAGCAGACCCCTGAGTTCTCACCTCACTTCCTCCAGCCCCTCTCAGGGACCTCTACGGCAGCTGCAGTGCTGGTGGGGTGTGGTGAGCTCATACAGAAGCCCAGCCCCAGCAGATTGCAGATCAGCCTTCTGCTCGTGATTAAACCCAGAAAGGAGAGTCAGCTGTTGGCTCAGAGAGAGCAACCTGCCGTGCACCAGAAGGAATCCAAGCTGGGCAAATGTACAGTCCTACCCTTGCGGGTAGCTTTCTCAAATTGGTGACCGACTGTCCTGGTTTGCCTGGGACTTTCCTGGTTTACCACTGGAAAAAATCCCACATCCCAGGAAAACCCTTAGTCCCAGGCTAACTGAGGTGGTGGGTACCACTGTCTCTTGCCAGATCACAGCTTTATTAAAAACTTCTAAATCAGGAATTTGGTTTCTCCATAGCAAAGATGAGCCAGAGCCAATCATTTTGTCTCTTTGATAAGAAAGTGAAAGTCCAAGGCTTCAAAACTAGCAGATCATAACTAACCGCTGGTGAGACATAGCAGTATGCTAAGGGAGAGAAGCCAGACTCGAGAAGCTCCACGCTGCATGATTCCGTTTACGTGACTTTGTGGAAAAGGCAAAACCATAGGGAAAGAAAACAGATCAGTAGTTGCCAGGGCTAGTTCTGGGGAAGGGGTGAACCACGAAGGGACATGAGGGACATTTTTGGAATAATAGAAATGTTCAATATCTTCATTTTGGTGGCAGTTACACAGTTATATGTATTTGTCCAAATTCGGAACTGTACAGTTAACAGGGTGATCTTTTTCTCTGTGTAAATTACACCTCCGTAAAGCTGACTTTTGAAACACCCTGGCAGCTTATGATGCTGTGGCATAGGATAAAGGATCCATCAAGCTCAAGGTCAGTCATCACAGGTTGTAAATAGCAACTGAGTCTTGGTGCGGCTGTGCCTGCGTGGTGCTGGAGGTGCAGGAGAATAGGGTAAAGAATTCTGCAAAGTAAAGACTGAGCGCTCATGGCTGGTGGCATCCTAGGTGCCAGAGACTTTTCCATTGGGCATACACAGTGTGACGATGGAATCCCTCCCTCCATTTGGAGAAAAGGAAAAGCAGCTCCCCTAAAGACCAGGCAGCAGATGAACCTACTGGGCCACGGAATGTCAGAGAATTAGCTTCAGGCCCCCACCATGGGGACTCTGTTGCTACCCACACGTGGATCTAATGCATTAACTTTGGCAGCCTTTCTGCAAGTCATTTTTTTTTTTTTTTTTTTTTGCTCATAAAGCTGTTGAGTTAAAATTGAGTGCCCACGTCTGCACCATCATTATTTCTTGGTTGACTTTTTATTTTTGGCGTCCTGCTTCTCTATGTTAGGCAGGATTGATTTTGAGGGAGGAGAAACCGTGATTTATCAAAATAATGCACCTAGTCCCATGTAATGTCAATGGTCAGTCCTCTTGTTTCTAGACAGGGAGAAGCCTCATGATGAAGGGGTGGAATTACTGGCTCTCACTGCACCAGGACAGGGGGTCAGATATGGGGTCCCCCAAGAATGACAGAATATCACGTTGGTGGTCCTAATGGAGTCTTAAGATGTTAAAGGTGTCCATTTTTTTAAAAATCAAAGCCCATGTCGAATGGACCTGTTCTTCAGCTGAATTTTGTCTGGCTCTGTACCCTGGGGAGCTGGGTCTCTGTCTTTGCATCTTCATTAAGCACCGCCTGTTGGAAGGCTGTGGAACTTCATCCATGAGGACCGGCAGGGCCCAGGTCACATTCAGCCATGAATTACACAGGAGAATTTCACACATGCAACTTTTTAATCACAAACATGTCCAAGACACTAGTCACCCACAAAGGGCAGGCCTGTTCCACCTGTTCTGGAGTTTTCTGGAAGAATTATAGACTAACAGCGAGTGCAATCCTTAGTTTTAATTGTATCAACTTTGTTGGAGCACGGGGTGGAGGGTGAAGAGGCAGGAAGTATTTTTCGTGCCTGTTTGAAGTGAAACCTCCTTGATGCAGGGTCAGGCCTGGCTTGTGGCTGGTCCCCCAAGAAGGTTCAGGTTTGGGGCAGCCCCAGGGCCCCTTCTAGTTTGAGTGCAAGGATGGGAGGGCTGTCTTGTGCAGAGGAGGAGCTGCGATCACATGGGTGGGGAATTCTAGATGCTTCCTCACCTGGCCTGCAGACTCCTGTGCCATCTGCCATCTCCCCTGGGCTGCCTTGGCACACTGACATCCTTTTGGGTTTGGGGGACTGTCTTAGCCTTCCTGTTAGACCAACAAGTGGGAATCCTGCCATTTCCTTCCATCCTCCACCCCCCTTTTCTTCTCCCCCAGTTTTTACACAACAGGATTTATTCATGCTCACTGTATTCAAGTCCCCAGATGGGGGGAGAAAAAAAAGATTGTGTTGAATGGGCTTATTGTTTGGAGGTTTCACTGACTTCTTTTATTTAATACCCACAGTCCTAGAACATATTGAGCTGATTTACTAAAATTCAAATGTGGTCCTTTTGGAAGGAACTCTGCTAGGGTGCTCGGTGTTCCTGGTCTTGGGGTGGGACTTACTGGTGCATCTCATCTTCATCTTCATGATCTTCTGTCTCCTCAGGGGAAGTATTCTCAGTTACCATCCCAGACTCCTTATGAGCTTGTGATGGTCACCACCCTACTGCCTTTGTGTTGTTGGGACTTTTGTGGTACCCCTTTTAGCCCATTCTTTGAAGAAATAAAGATGGACACCACCATTAGGTACCACAGTTAATGGAAGCCTCCCGTGGCTTCTGATTGGCTGTTTCCTGAACATGTGGGAGGAAATAAAGGATGCGAAGTGGCAGATCTGGGGCAGAAGCCTCAAGAATCAAGCCCACGCCTACTGCTCGAATGCCTGATGCAGGGCAGCCGGTCCTCGGCAGACATGGCAGAGTTGGGTTGCACGTCTCCGGCATGTTTCAGAGATGGGGCCCCTGCCGTTGATGTTACCAGAATTGTGGCTGGGGACCGTGGCGTGCGTGGCGGTCAAGTGTGATTGTGTGGCTGTGACAGGGTTATACTGTGACAATTCCAGGCGTCTGGAGCCCTTGGGGATCTCCTGAGGGAGCCACTGCAGGCGGTTGAACCACTGGAGTTGGTGGTTGAAGTCAGTAACATCCCAGATGCTCTGAAAGTTAGCCTGGGGCAAAGCGGGTGGTGTGGGTCACACACCACATGCACGAGTGTGAGTGGCGGGCGCCTCTTGGGTACGCACAGGCTCACAGCAGCTCGTGCACACGTAGTGCACGCTCTCGCGCTCTCTCCTCCCTCCTCCTCTTTCCTTTTGTTCCCCTGTTCTCCCCTCTTGGCTTCCTCCCACTTTTTCGCTCCGATTCTTTCTGCCAATTCCATTCATGTCTCTTGGGTTGTGAGTCCAGAAAAGGGATTCCATTGAGACCCAGAGAAGAGACAGAGCCACCCACTCCCACCTTGTCCCCAGGTCTCTGGTGGTCTCAGACCCTCATTTCAAATAGCCATGGCTAGAACTCCAGGTTTCCCGGGGACAGGCTGGTGACCTCAGAGTCAGGGCAGGGAAACTGGGGCTTGCTCTCAGAATCTCACTCCTCCTGGAAGAGGAGACCTGGGTGGAAATTTGTTCTCTGGGGTCCCTGCTGCTTCAACACGCCCTAGAAAGTGTTGCTGTTCCAAATAATGCCACCTTCCCAACTCTCAGGGCCCAAGCCCCTTGCTAACCCTGGGGCCTTGCCCACCCTCCCGCCTGGTCCTAGTGCAGGTTAGTGTCTCGGTGACTAGGGTCCCAGGAGAGGGAGCACTTTTCCTCTCTACATGAGTCCTTTAACAGCACGGCGACCCGCTCACCACTGAGGGGTGGAATCAAAGTCCCAGCTCCTCCCCTCCTCCCACCCTCCCATGGCAAGTTCCCTGGAATCCAGTATCAGAGGGACTGGTGCCCGCACAGGGGGAGCATGAGAACGTGGCCATTGTTTGGATAAAAGTTCCAAACATGAAGGCTCAACATTGACAAAAATAATTTTTTCCCCGTTGACCTCCTGGCTTCTCAGCGGGCAGGCGCCCATCTCCCGCCCATCTGATGCTGGTTTGGTGTATGCAATTGTAAACAGCTCTGGCTGGGAGCAACTCTCCAAGAGTTATGGGATCCAGGTGTCACTCCTGCCTCCCCACGCACTGGTTCCCTCGAGAGCGGAAAGGCCGTTTTGTTCTCAGAGGGAGAATGCAGGCTGCTGCTTTTTGAGATCAAATCTCTCTATCCCCCTCCGCACTCCCGGCCCCCAGGTCTCCACGCACAACCGAAAGAGGCTTTGGAGACTCTATTAGTAAAACTCTTGGCGTGGGAGTTTTTGCCTCTCTGGGCTGGAGGTGAGAGCGTGGATCCCTGAGTGCTCTCGGGTGCAGGGAGCCACTAGGCTGTTTGTTCTGGGGGGTGAGGGCAGAGCAGCCCACTTCTCTGTGTGCGAACCGAGGGCTCGCTCGTCAGGGCAGCAGTGTGGGCTCAGGTCAGTGTCGGCCGTGTTTCTCAGCTACGGCTGGACCCCTGAGCAGGCCACGACAGGATGAAAGCAGGAGCCTCTTGTCTTAAGCAGGAGGCTTCAGGAGCGCGTAGGTGGCTTTGGACACTTTTTTTACCTTCCTTTCCCAGCAATGGAGTTGGGAGTCATCCCAGAGCAAAACTGGCCCAAGGCACTGTGTTGGAGAATGCCTTCGGTAGGTGGGGGGGGTGTAGGGAACACTGATCTTGGGGGGGCCTGGCTCCCTCCTCTCCTTCCTGCCTAAGCATTTTACTTTACAGATATCGGGTATGATTGGGGCGTGTTGGAGGAGAGGAGGCCTCAGATGACAGTCTGCCTCGTTTTCTTGAAATTTCCTGAAGCCATTTACTTAATCCCTGAAAGCATAAGACTGTTGTCCTGCAACAAGATTTGTTTTCCTGCCGGGAAGGCTGAGGCAGTTTGAAGGACAGAAGGTGAGAGTGACCGAGAGACCCTGTTCTGTTGGGGCGCGGTGACCTCGGACTCCTGGGCAGGCCTCCTCTGCGCCTGCGTGCTCGGCTGCCACCTGTCTGTGTGCATAGATTTCTTCTCTGGTTGGAAAAAACAATTAGGGAAGCCACATAGTTTGGAGCAAAATATTCTCTACAAATGGCTTTTTAAAAAATTACCATTTTAAAGTGTGAGCATGGTTTAGATTCAGGAGGAAACAGCTGGCTGGCAGGAATCCTGGTGGGATCTTGGGTAAGATTCTGCGGTGTCACTAATGACTTTATTCGGCCCATTTCCGGCACAAGCACACTTGGCAGTTGGAGAATTCTGTGGCTAGGGATTGAGGACAAGAAAGAAAAGTCTTCATTTCCATCAGGACAATCTAGACCTGTCCAGTGGATGTCTTTTATCCACCTGGATGCACACGAGCCTTTTTCTTTGCAGGATTCTCTGCTTATGAGTTTCTCTGAGACTTCAATACATTGCTACCATAGCTAAGGTGATCTCGGATTTCTTAAGGCCCCTGCACCAGGCCCTGTCTCGCTCTGCTGCAGGTGGTGTCTGGGGCAGCTCACCAGTGGCTGTGGGGACAGCAAGGAGGTGCCGTGTCCCCGCTGCTGCACTGGAGAAAGTCCGAGCCTCTCCATACATGGCCCGTGCCTGTTTGTCCAGCCTCTGCGGCCACGCCTCACTTCACACTATGCCGCAGCC
>CAUYSK010120233.1:0-14860 GCA_963575035.1 Avahi laniger
CTAGGTGAAGAATTTATGAAGAAGACTCCAAAGGCAATCACAGCAACAATAAAAATAAATAAATGGGACCTGATCTAATTAAAAAGCTTCTGCACAGCCAAGGAAACTATCACGAGAGCAAACAGACAACCTACAGAATGGGAGAAAATATTCACATGCTACACATCCGATAAAGGGCTGATAACTAGAATCTATATAGAACTCAGGAAAATCAGGAAAAAAAATCAAACGATCTTATCAAAAAGTGGGCAAAGGACATAAACAGAAATTTTTCAAAAGAAGATAGACTAATGGCCAACAAATGTATGAAAAAATGCTCAACATCTCTAATCATCAGGGAAATGCAAATCAAAACCGCAATGTGATAACACTTAACTCTAGTGAGAATGGCCTTTATCAAAGAGTCCCAAAACAATAAATGCTGTCATCAATGCAGAGAGATAGGAACATTCATACATTGCTGGTGGGACTGCAAACTAGTACAACCTCTGTGAAAGTAATATAAAGATACCTCAAAGAGCTACAAGTAGAACTATCATTTGATCCAGAAATCCCATTACTGGGCATCTACCCAAAGGAAAAAAAGACATTCTATAAAAAAGACATCTGCACTAGAATATTTATAGCAGCACAATTTACAATTGGAAAGATGTGGAAACAACCCAAGTGCCCATTAATACATGAGTGGATTAATAAAATGTGGTATATGTATACCATGGAGTTCTACTCAGCCGCAGGAAACAATGGTGATATAGCACCTCTTATATTGATAGAGCTGGAGCCCATTCTACTAAGTGAAGTATCACAAAATGAATAAACAAGCACCACATTATTCACCAGCAAATTGGTATTAACTGATCAACACTTACGTCCACATGTAGTAACATTCATCGGGTGCGGGCAGGTAGGAGGGGGGAGGAAGGGACAGGTATAGTCACACCTAATGGGTGAGGTGAAGACCATCTGGGGGATGGACATGCTTGAAGCTCTGACTTGGATGGGGCAAAAGCAATATATGTAACCTAAACATTTGTACCCCCATAATATGCTGAAATAAAAATAAATAAATAAATAAACTACATGCTGTTTTCCACAATAACTGTGTTTTTTATTTCTTGTTTTATATCTAACAGTTTGGATTTTTAGATGTATGCAATTGTATCTTTTTCTGCACAGTTAATTACATGGCCCATGTGTTATTGTATATAATATTCTCCATAAATATTATATTAATTTTATTTTGTTCAAATTTAATATCATACCTGCTTTATTTTCTGTTTTCTACATAAATCTTTGTCCATTCTCATTTCTATCTTAAAAATTTTTTTTGCTATTTTATTTTGAGTCTTTCCCCAGACATTTTTTTAACTTTTAAACAATGAGTATCCAGTAAGAGGAAATGCAGAGAACAAAAGGAAAAGATAATAAAAGAGTTAAAGAAGCATTTGTATATAAGTCTTTAGACTGAAAAATCTCCAGAGTGGTGAATAGCAAAAGACCCACACCTAGATATACCCTCATAACATTTTAGAATCTCAAGGATAAAAAGAATATCCTAGAAACTACTATAGCGAAATAAGTTTCATTTTAGCATAGGATATCTCATCAGTAAACTGGACCCCAGAAAACAATGGAGCAATAGTTCTCAAGTTCTGAGAGCAAAGAAATTGGGGCCAAAATTCTATATTGAATTTTACATTTATAATATCAGTGAAATTAAGTGAAAAATAAAGATATTTCAAGTACATAAGAACTCAGAATGTTGACCTTCCACCCCCATCCCTACTCCTACCCTTTCTTAAGAAGTTACTTGAAGTCTTTAGAAGAAAAAGGAAGGAGTAAACCAGGAAACAGAAAGATGTGGATCCAGGAAAGAGTATATTCAATCCTAAAAGCAGTGAAGGGAAATTGCTAGATGACAAGCAGTAGTCAAGAAGAGCTGAGCAACCAGGGCAGACAGGAACAGGAGGTTAAAAATCTCTAGAGACACATCCACAGGAAACAGAAGGGAACTCTGAAATTGCTAGTGTGATTGAAATGATTAAAAATAAAAGACCCTGAGAGGATGGTGAAGGCTCATTTTACTTCCACGGTAACAATACTCTTCAGGAGTTAAGCCAGGAGTCACTTCAAGAAAGAAATGGCTTTTAGTGAAGAATATTTACAGTCTGAATAACGTAATGACTATTTATTGGCTATCAGCTTTCAGAATAAATCTATGGATAAAATATAATAGATATTTTGTCCATTATCTCTTTCTGGATAGCTATTAACCAATAAAAGATCACCTGGATTAGCTACTATGAGATGTGTCCTAGCTGATTTCACTGTCTCTCTGTCTTTGTGCTCTACTTCCTGAGAGACTTCCTCCAACTTCATTTTTCAGATTCTTGACTAAATCGTTTCCACTCGATTACATGTTTTTTCAGTCTCTATAAGAGAGAGGAGATCTCATTGGCAGTGTAGAAGTCACAGTGCAGCGAACAAGCTGGAAGGTGAAAGTGGAGAGAGAAACTGAGAGGAAGGGTAGAACACTCATGTTCTCATCTGCTCCGAAGGGATATGGAGATGTTAGCTACACATATTGGAATAGAAAATAGAAAATAAGCAAATGCTTTAAAATTAGAAAGTTGACTCATCAAGATATGGGGTTAAAAGCACATATTACTTAACTATGTGGAGGTAACCACATGAGGATATTAGAGCAGAAACAGTTTTAAAAGGTGCCTTCTGGGCATAGAACTGCAGGATGGGGATGCAGGTTGGGGGAGTGCTACATTTCATATAACTTCTATTATTTTGGACTCAAAAGATTTTTATGATATACATTATTACTTTGATTTAAAAAATGAAAACTTTTAAAACTCTGTTTCATAGAGTTGTAAGGATTAAATGAAATTATATGTATAAGATATCTTTCTAATAATTGTTTAAATAATAATACCTACTACATCTTTTTGTTGAACTTTAAGGAAAAGAGAGATGAGTTGCATTAAAGAGATAGACATACACACAAATAATTAAATGTGGCAAGAATGGATGGATGCTATAATACAGGTATGTATAATACAACATACATTGGAAGCACAAAGTTGAGAGAGGCTAGGTCTGCTCAGAAACAAGCAGAAAGATCTCACAGAAGGGATTACATTTCAAAGGAGCTCTCCTAAGCATGGGAGGAGACAGAAATCCGGGTAGGGACATGACAGGTGCAAAGGTGAGGTAGAAGAAAGGCTTAAGGGAAGAATGTGTGGTTTAGTGATACCTTAATGATAATTTAATACTATCAGAAATTAGGCCATTTCACAGCAATGCCATTTCATAGCAATGCTAAGCCACCATGGTATAGTTAAAGTACACAACTTCATATTTCCTGAGACCAAGAAACATTTGCACACATATTTTCAAAATAAAAGGTTTCTTTTTAGCATTATAAGGAATTCTAAACACTTTATACAATCTGTCCCAAATCCACTTTACCTTATTGTTCTACAATTCCTATATGTAAAACTTACATTCTCACTCATTTCCTCCACAAAACATCTCATATTTTTCCTACAAATAAAAGATTTCTTTTGTCATTCCCCCACACATAATCTTCCTATGTCATTCCCCCACTCCTTCTCAGCAAATCTTTCATTTCCCTGCAAATCCATCAAATCAGTCTTCCATAAAATATTCTCAGTCCAGCATGATCTCAAATCAGTTGCCTTCATTTTATCTACCAATTCAGTAGATACCAGAGATGTGATCATTTCAACAGATTGCAATTTATAATGCTATTTCCCCTTGTATTTCTAATTTATTATGCATTCAATAACTAATATACTATATTCACTTTCTATTTCTGCTGTAACAAATGACAACAAATTTAGCAGCTTAAAAATAACACAAATTTATTATCTTATAGTTCTATAGGTCAGAAGGATGACATGGATCTCACCAGGAAAAGAAATCTAAGTATTATCAGGGCTGTGTTGCTTTTTGGAAGTTCTAGAGGAGAAGCTATTTCCTTGATTATTTCGTTGTTGACAGAATTTAATTTCTTTTGGTTGTAGGACTGATCCTGTTTTCTTGCTGGTTGTCGTCTGAGAACCACTCCCAACTACTAGAGAACATTCAAATTCGACTCATGGTCCCTTCCTCTAACTTCAAAGCCAGCTGTGAGGAGTTGCATCTGTCTCATGTTTTGAGCTCTCCTTCTTTTATCTCATTGCTTGACCCAGGCAGAGAGATGATCTGCTTTTAAGGATTGATATAAATAGATTGGGCCCACCCATATAATCCAGAATAACCTCTCCATCTCAAATTCCATACCCTTAATCACATAAGCAAAGTCCCTTTTACAATGTAAGATAACATATTCACAAATTCTGGGAATTAGAGTTTAGATATCTTGCAGGCATGGGGGGCAGTGATTATTCTGCCTACCATATACACTATACAATAATTATAATATAATTTATACTAAACTATAGACTCAAACCATCCAGTGCTTCACACAGGGTCTTACACATTGTACACAAACTATGCAATATTTATTATACACTGTACATAGTCTATACTATATTTGTAGACTATATTATTCTATACTATAGACTCCTTGAGAACTATCCAGTTGTTAACAGAGTCATGCACATTCTACATGTTTAGTTAACATTTATGGATTATATAGAATATTATGAGAAGAATTCTTCCTCATCTTTTTCAGTTCAAATGTTCTCCCTGTTGTTTTTCTCATTGTCTCTGGCAAAAATACTGCTATCTACTTTAGAGGAAAGATAAGTAGTCTGTCATTTTTAGGACATCCGTCAACCGGATGCTGCCACAACTCCTCTATCCATCCATAGTTTTTTTGTTTTGTTTTGTTTTGTTTTTTGAGACAGAGTCTCACTGTGTTGCCTGGGCTAGAGTGCCGTGGCGTCAGCCTAGCTCACAGCAACCTCAAACTCCTGAGCTCAAGGGATCCATCTGCCTCAGTCTCCTGAGTAGTTGGGACTACAGGCATGTGCCACCATGCCCGGCTAATTTTTTTTTTCTATATATTTTTAGCTGTCCAATTAATTTCTTTTCTATTTTTGGTAGAGACGGGGTCTCGCTCTTGCTCAGGCTGGTCTCGAACTCCTGGGCTCAAACAATCCACCCGCCTCGGCCTCCCAGAGAGCTAGGATTACAGGCGTGAGCCACCACGCCCGGCCCATCCATAGTTTATCATTTAAAAATTTCTCCTTATTTTCTATTTTTCCTTCTTTGAGCAATAGTTATTGTCTCTTCTTCGTTTTCTTTTTCTAATAAAAGTATCATTCTTTCATTCACCCATCCTCATTACGCTTTGCAACTTACCCTTTGTAATAGAAGATTTCAATTCTCTGTAGAAAACTCAAACGGATAACAAAGAGTTAAGAAGGAGTGCCATTTGCTGTATCAATCTGATCTGAAACACAAGGATAATGTTCCCAGCTGTGGCATCTGGCTCCTTGGCAATTTCATCAGACAGCGTCAGCCGTTATTGCAGAGTTCTGGGCTTGTCACAAGGATTAAGCTGTTGTGCAGCTGTTTCTGCTATCCCAGTTCAGTATAATACAAGTTGGCTTTCAATTTTTCCTCTGAGTAATACCTACTTTTCTCTAAATTCATTTTTTTGTTAAAATACCTAGGGGATTTGGGTCTAGATAGAGTCTGCATTCCAACATTTGCCTGCAGAGGGGTTAAAAACATGTACCATATTCACTTTCTATAGAATTTCAATATGATTTTCAAATTACTTCCTTTGCAAAAAAAAAAAGTAAAATGCAAAGTTTCTAGTGCTTTTGTTCTAAGCATTTTTGTTTATGTGCAAGTATGGCTTTTTAATAATAGTACTCAAACAAAATCTAAAATCAGTGCATTCCTCTGTTAAATAATTTTTTTAAATACATAAGTTACTTTAAGTAACTTTTCTAATCTGTTGTTACTGTCAGCACATAAAATAGAAAGTGTTTCTTAATAGAGTGTTTTGGTGAATGTTCTCTTTATCTTTCTCATGAATTCATTTGCTAACTACAGTTGTTAAATTGCTAACTAACCATCAGTGTCAAAAGGATTGATCTAGTGTGTTCATTTTCAACTTAATTCTAACGTTCTTTAAGCAGCCTCATTCCTTTTAACAGTATGATGGCTCGGAATGAGACATACCATAAAATCACAGATTTTAAAACTGTGATGGAACTTAGAAATTATTTGGTGTTTCCATTTATTTTACAGACAATGAAACTGAAAGCCAGTAAAGTTAAATAATATGCCCAAAGTCACACAAATCATTTATGGCAGAAACAAGCCCAGAACTTAGTCCTTTCTAAGTCCTAGTCCAGTGCACTTTTTATAATCCTACCCTCCTCACCCTAGTACAAGTCCATAGTCCAAGATTCTCAGTTTTACTCTTCTGTCTGAACCCAACCTTTTACCTGACCCACTCTCACCTCCTCCCATCTACTACTTTCTCAAGAACCTTCCTCACCAGGCCTTTATCTCCCTCCTAACTGATTCTGAGAGAACTCTAGGCACAAAGGGCTGTCTTGAACCTTCTGTGAAGAGTATTCCCTTGTCATTAAAAAGCTGAAACAACAATTAACAGATGCTCATCTTCTAATGATGAGAAAAAGCACTTATGGGACTCAGAATATTCAGAAATTATGAGAAAACTCAGTGTTTATGACCCTATGCATCTTGAGATGTAGGCTCTCTTAAAACAAAGAAAGCGTGCTACCTATGTAGAATTTCTCATACCATTCCGCATCCCACACTCGAAATGCTGTATCTGAAGAATTAGTCACAGTATTCTGCACTCTATCCTAGTGATTCAAGTCTAGCCTTTACTCTGAATGTCAACTGATTCTTCTCTTTGAAGCCGATTATTATTATCTAATGCCTCTTCAACGGGTTTGACTAGTTCTATACTTTACTTACTTTTCTACTCAGGGTGTAGCAATTATAATTTCCATTTCTTCAGCCTTGTTAATTGAAATTTTTTGCATTTGATTTGGAAGCTGATTAATTGTTTCATTAGGTAGCTGTTCTCAAGGAACAAGACAAAAATATTTCTCTGCAGATTTGGTGTTACTGAAGAAATTAGGTCAAAATCCATCAAAGTGTGGTACAGCCCCACAAACAGATGTAGACACTGAGAAATTCATTATGTCAAGAGACTTGAGACCAATGACATCCACACTCATCAGCTCCCTCGGCCATAGTTGTAAAGTAAGGAATGCTCATTTCTACACAAGAGAAAAATAATGTTTCTTTGGATGTTTGTAAACAAAGTATTTAGTAACCAAAAGGCAACCTGAAAGAGACTCCTGCCGAAGATAGAGTAATGTCTTTGCTAATGGAGAAAATATTTGTCTCTGCCTAAGAATGGGGGGGATACTTATAAAAATAAAACTCTCTGAAAAATAAGTGCAAAAAAATGTTTTCCTATTGACTCCACTTTAAAGTATACATTATATAATATAAATTAAGGAAATAAGAAGGAAAATAATGCACGTGGGTAAACAAGATTATGTTAATGGGTGAAAACAGTCAATATGTACTAAGGTTTAATCACATGGTATCGGACAAAAGTTAATCAAAGTTTGCATTACCTTTACTTGCTAAGAGTTTATAATCTGAAACATTAATGTCAAAGGCATAAATGTAAAAGAAGTCAGCTTGATTTATGCAATGGATATTTTAAATATTTTTATTTATTTTGCCATCTGAGAATATTTTTGAGTCATACTATAGTACAGTTGAATTCCCTTGGGGAGAGTATGAAGAAAAACAGGACAGTTGAGAACAACGAGTTAAGCACTGATAAGGATGCAAAAAAAGAAAAGTACAGAAATTCAGTGCATGATGTGGCATCTTTCCTAGAGTTAAGGCCTAACAAAATATATCAAACACATCCAATTATGCAGGTCTCAGGGCCAGTTCAAACCTCTCTTCCTCCTGAATCTGAATAATTATCCTAAAATTTGGGTTAATTTGAGGCCATTATAGCAGAGTACCCATGAGCCCCTCGGAACAAACCAGAAGAAGCCTGACAATGCAAATTGGCACACAGACCATTCCAGGCTCCCAAATATTTTCAAACATGGGCTCCTTCTTGGCCAGGTCTGTCGTTTGTAATTTAAACCAAAATCAGCCTATTTTCTGGAGGTAAAGGATAGAACAATTTTTACTTTACAACAGAGTTTTTCTATAGGGTAAATTTCTACAAAGGGACCTATTCATCATTTATTAAAATGTCAAGAAAGAATGAGAATGAAATTTTGTAGCCTGAATATAAATAAACATATTGTTCAACTGCCTGCTATTGAATCAAACTTCAATAGGGGTTTTAAAAATTGTGGTGAATATCTCATTCCAATCAATACATTTGGATCTATCAGGCAACACTGAAGTGTAATGATCAGACATCTGTGTCCTTACCTGCCAGCATGCAGGCTCTGTTTTATAAAATCCTCTAATTTTACATGAAAACAAATGGCAAAATGATGTTGCAAAGGCTAACCTAGAAATTGTTAAATAAATGCAAGAAACATACTACTGAAACAAAAGTGAAAAAATGAAAAGTCCTTGATCTCAAAGGAAAGCCAGGATAAATCGTTGGCATGTTTTTTCCCCCTGTATAAAATAAATGTTAAATAAAATACCATCTTTGTTTTGATACTTATTGTTGGAGACTAAGTGCTACTACACTGACCTTTTAAAAATAATGTACAATCCACCCTTAGGTGTTTTTTTTTCTTTCTTTCTATCAAACTCAGTCCTTCTTATACTAAACATCCATCCCATTTTATTTCATCTGATAGTTAGGCCTATTCCCTGAATATGAAACACTCTCAGAATATGAAACACACATAAGATTTGAGTAATGGATAGTCTAGACAACAACTATAAACAGATCTTCTGAGTAATACAAATACCTATTAGACCAAAATAGAAATATGCCATAATTTCTAGGGGTCTTTGGGAGCTACACACATTTCCTAGTGAGTGGTTTTTACAAGTCATGAGACTACAAAAATACTTTCCTGAAATATGAACTACATAAAATGAATTATTTTGGTCTAAGAGTCAAAGCCATTTGCTTAGGTTGAACAAAACTATTACATGTGCCAAGGCTACAGTTTGTCCAACCATTTTCAGCAGCACATTTAAATGCTCTAATGTCCCTATGGATTTTTTTCCCCTCCAGTGAATTAGATCTAAGTTAATGAGAACCATTAAATTTACTTTAGTTGAGAAATTCTTAAGTGAGTTTCTTCAAGTTGTTTCTTTCTCAGATGCCTTTTGAGATTTTTTATTTGTTCCATCAGAGTTGCTTTGAGTTAAAACCTTTGCTGCTCTGTAAATTCATGATAAAACAAAAACGCCTGATGATATTTAGAGGTTAAGTGGATATGATCTGCAGCTGACCATGTACAGCATTATATGAAAATGCAGTTTGATGCAAGGCCTAAGCTCCTGTGACATTCAAGTTTTAAGTGATGCTCAAGGAGATGGAAGGATTGGCTCCACATATATCCCAACGTGCACTGGTCTTCTGTCTGTTAACTCGCTAATGAACCGTGATTGAGTAAAGTAATGAAGAGTTTACAGAGAGCCCCAGGAAACCAATTTCCAATTTTGCAACCAGCAGGCTTTAACTTCACTGCAGCCTTTGCTAATTTTGTGTGGAAGCAGACTTGGATACTAAATGCCATTCGTGCCTTATAATTCAGACAGACTTTTCTAATCCCTATCTACTTGCCCATTAATAAATGTCTCTTCATAAGATCCATTTCATTTCTCTCCTTAGTTGTTATAAATAGGCCTAGTAGCTAAAAATTGTTAAAATGGGAAATCAAATTTTAAGCACTTTGAAAATTAGAAACATTGAAAAGCACTGATCTCTTGTCTGACTTATATGAGGCAAAAAACTAAATATAAGAGAATGGTCTCAAATTGGTTTATGATAAAATCAAGTAGAAATGTGTAAAACAGTTACGTATTGCTTATTTCTATGGTTTAAAGGAGGTTGGGAGGAGGTTGTTTTTATGTGGTTTTTGTAGCCAGGGTCTCACTCTCACCTAGGTTGGAGTGCAGTAGTGCAATCATAGCTCACTGCACCCTCAAACACTTGGGTTCAGGCGATCCTCCTGCCTCAACCTCCTAAGTATCTGGCACTACAGGTGCACGTCACCATGTCCAGCTAATATTTTTTATTTTTCGTAGACATGGAGGTCTTGCTACGTTTGCCCAGGCTGGTAAAAAACTCACGGCCTCAAGCAATCCTCTTGCCTTGGCCTCCCAAAGTGCTGGGATTACAGGCATGAGCCACCACATCTAGCCTACAGGAGATTATTTTTAATGTAATTCAATATGCATAATTCATTCATTATAATTTTTGACTTATAATAAACTGTAATCTAATATTTTTTGAAAAGTCCTTTATATATTCAATAAAACTTCTTTATATACTCAACAAAACTTATGAAAATAAGCATGATAATTTGTATGAATTGTAAAAATGTGTCGCTGACAGTACTACTTTCATGTCATACAGGAGCCCCTGGTCAAAACTGCAGACACACCAGGATATGCTTGTGCATCACTGACTAGACAATCTAAGAAATACTCATTTTTTTATAAATATTGGTAAATATGAGCACATTTTTCTCTAATTCCAAAGAAATTGTCCTCTTTTTACTTTCAGTTATTAGAGGAGCACCAAAGTATAATTTATGTCTCTGTAGACTCCTTCATATTGATTGTGGTCTCTTTTAAAGAAGCGTGAGAGAAAATCCTTCTATATCTGACTTTAATGATTCGAAGAAGAAAGATAAAGAAAAATCAGGACACATTAATGCTGGTGTGGCAAAGACATAAGTCAATATTCATCAATAATCACCAGGCAGGTGAATGAGGAAAGTTTCTTTCAGACAGGACTAAAAATCTTTTAACTGGAAGTCATAGCAAGGAATAAAAATAATTTCTCCTTTTATTTTCACTACCATTAACTTCTATCTTTGAAAGTATGTATAAATGATCCCTCATCATCAAGAGCTCTTTCTGGTTAATATATCAAAGAAATGGGACTCTGTCAATAGCTCTTCAAGATGTGAGCTGTACTACTCAATTAGAAAAAAGAAAGAAAAAAGGCTCTTTTACTTTTTTTTTTCCATTTAAAAGGTGAAGAAAGTAAAACACATCATGCAGATGAAAATGGCTCTGGACATTCTGGCTGTAATGTTGTTATCTCTAAAATCCTTTCCCACTTGTTCCAGCTGAGTGAAGACTGCAGGCCTCTTGTGGATAAAAATCTAAATGCTTCGATGGCACTGAAAGACCCACATGCCCATCAGCATTAGCAAAGCTGGACATTTCTTTTGCATTTTCTTTGTTTGGTTAAGATGCCTATTTTAAATTATAATACACAAGAAGGCAAGGTATGTAAACCTCAAAGCCTATATATTTGAAATAACCTTTCACAAATTTTAAATTCTTTTTAGCTTTCACAGTTCCATGCTTGTCCAGAGTCCAGTCTAATAAATGCTGACATTCTTGGCTCAGTTTAATTAACAATGAGCAAGCTGTGTGAAAACACAGTGGGAACACTGAAGCAGGGCTATGTAGTGCTCCAAGCATGCTACTGCCAATCGAGGACCTAAGTCCGGCCAGAATCCAGTTTTCAAAGGAGCCCTGGGTAAGATATTCTGGCAATGTCTCTGCTGGCATAGCATTTTCATTGAAAGTGCTTTTCATTTGCTTCATACAAATAACTTCCTACACACTTTGTAATAATTCTAATATCTTAAATTTGTGAACCTCCCTAGAATTTACAAATGCTTTTTATGCATTATCTCATACAAACCTAAAACAAACATGTTTGTCTGTTTTTGACATAAGAGGATATTGAGGCTCAAGAAAGAAAATGAATTTAACCAAAACCATACAGCTACCAAGAATCAGAATCTGGATTTCAACTCGGTTTTCCAACTCCAAGCCTATACCTCTTTCAATTTTACAGCAGCTGCTTAGAAAGTTTAAGCACAGGTACGCAGGATTGTGACCATTGTATGTCAAGGTGGTAAGCCACAGGGCACATTGTAACTCTGGCAGCTCAAGCCATGGTTTTATCTTCTTGCACAAAACTTAAGTGGTACAAAGAAATGTTATAATAAATGTTTACTGAAAGAAAAAATAAGCTACAGTATATGAATATAACAAACTGTCTTGATATTACATAATACTCTTTCTCACATGATGTAACATGAGACTCTAAATAGATATCAATGAAAGTATTCCTATTCTTAATTGTTCTTTAACTTGCTCACCTGTAATCATAGATGCAACATATAAAACTTGGTTTTATTCAAGGGAGGCTAACTGGATACTAATAGTTAATATCACTTATTATAAAACATTTTGGAATCCAAAGAATGAGAGAATGATCTCTAAAGGAAAAGCCACCCCAAAAGAGTGCATAATAGGCTAAAAAGTGATGATGTTAATTCAACAATATTTCCCAACGAGAACAAATTCAATTTTCAACCAGAGTATCATGGCTTTTCCATCATTTAGCTCCATGAGACTGAATCTCCATCTCCCGCCCCACGACACTTGGATAAGAAAAGAAGAGATGTTGATCTAGTTCAGTAATACAAATGGCATTGAAATCTGCAGAATTCTTATGTTTTTACTAGAAATAACAGGTACACTGGGTGGTTGATGCTAGTTTAGATATTTTTTGCATGTAGACCAGTAAACAGTTCAATTTAAAACATGTGGTATTCATAAACACATTTAACAAGCATTTTATTAGTATTCCCTATGCTAGACAGGAGGAGAGAATGAAAATGTGTAAGACAGACTATACTCACCTAAAGATACTCAATCTTACATGAACCCTAAAGGTAAGCAAGGTTGTGTACATGACAAGAAATGGAGTGAAAGAAATAAATGGTGAATGAAGATATAGCTCCCTTCCCTCCTGGTCTTTCTACAGTACTGATTCAGCAGTTAGAAGTTCAGTGCTTGTTCAAAGTAGCAGCATCTTGAGTTACAGTGCCCATCCACTTGTCCATGGAATAAACATGCTTAGGGCAAGCTATTAAAATCTTTCCACTTCTACTCAAGTCAACTAAGTCACCAAAACTACAAGTTCTTAGAAGAGGTTACATGATAATTCAGTCATGGAAACAGAATAGAATCATTGCTCTTTCTTAACTCTTAATGAAGATTTTACTCTAAAATAATTAAGCAAATCCATGGTCATAGAAATCATTCAATCAATGTCCTCAGGTATTCATGCATAAAAATATCGTTAACCCATTGGTGAAATTAACAGAAAGCATAACTAAAATGCATCTTGTGGCAAAGGAAAGGTCAAGGAACTGAGGTAGGGTACATTTTAGGTAAATTCCAAATATTACAAGAAAATAAAGCTTGTAAAAGCAGGGTGACACAATCTTTGACCCAATGAAATTGAACAAAGAGACAAAGATGCAAATATTCATGATTTTAGGTTTTCATTTTCTTCATTCCATGGTCTATTTTTTATGTAATTTCATAAAGAACATGTTTTGTACACAAATCCTCTTCTGTTAATTGAAAATGTATTTTGAAGGAAATGCATCAGTGAAACACTTTATTCATTTCCAGTACCAGATTCGATGACATTTGCAGAAATAGCTCTCCATTATCTACATTGTATTACTTGGTAAATTTAGCAGAAAGAAGGGGATGGAAAACTATGAAAACACAAAATGTGAAAATAATGAAACTTTAATGTAGCACAAAAACTGTGACAGATGTAAAGCCTCAAAGAGTCATTAAATTCTTCCCAGTCCATCTCTTTTTATCTCCCTCATCCCTTCACTATCAATTATTCCTAATGTTGTTCTTTTTTCCTGCTAGACTCATGGAAGCAATAATAACTAAACTGATCTCTAGCACTACAAGTATGACCCCCAAATCATGTGGTATGAAATTCTCTAAGTAAAGAAAATTACAGTAATTCTATCAGAGATGTTTTTAGTCATTATAGTAGCTATAGTGTTTATTTATACTTATATTCATCCCAAAAGAGGGGCTAAGATTTAATATTTTATTTTGCTATATAGTTCACATACCTGACTCATCATAAATTTGTTCATTGTTTCTTATATTCACAACATACTGCAATATGAGATATATTGGTCATTTTAGCACGGATCAATTTATATGAAAATATCCCTAAGCTGTGCTTATCTGTGATTGTCAAGTATAGACAGCCATCTAAACATACTTAAAAAAAATTATACTGGAATCCCCTGATGCTATCAGATTTATTTAAAGTAATAAAAACTATTAGGTCTTCAGGGCCTAATTTTAAGTTATGATACCTGACAAATGTAATCATTTACACACAACAATACTTAAGGCCATTAGCTTGTATAGTATAAAAAGAAACAAATACCTTATACCAGAAACATCTTTTCTTTGGAAGATTCTCACTTTTAGCACCTTGTTTTCTAAATCTCAAATATGACTTCTAGTTCTATAGAATCATAAGAAAAGGGACAGTAAAGATGGGTGGTTGGCAGTTACATGCCACTAAATACTGGTAATTGCCAAGTGTTTTACTCTCTAGCGGGCCTGGACCTGAGAAGGGGCAGAGATGGATGGGCAGAGGATGAATACCTAAAAGGAGCAAGGGATGTTTATAAGGAACATCAGAATCTTCCTTTATTTATATCTTTTCTTTGTTTGTATCACTAATTGAAAACTGTACTTTCTGGAAAAATTAAGCCTGGCAACTCTCCAAGTTTTAGGATCACCTAAGGAGGCAGAACAGCAAAAGAGTTGAGAAAATGTG